>JABFOX010001490.1:0-12905 GCA_022817665.1 Axea sp. ZL-2020
AGAAAAACTGTAAAATGTACCGAATTTTCTCTTTGTTGACTTCCATCTTTAACGCCGTGTAACTCAGAACTGAATGGACAAAACAAAAAACTGCAAACGAATTCTTTTAGTGCGAACTGTTACCTTGCCAACGAGCATAAATTTGAAATTGTTTGATCGATAATTTACGAGATATCGATCACTACAGCCATCTACCGAAAAAATAATGGATTTCTTTTTCCCCAACCTAATATATTAAACCCATCTGTCACGGCGTTCGTCTGCTTATTTCATCCTTTTAATTAAACGTATAATTTATTATGTTAATTGCTTTTTATAGTTTGATTTAGTATTTTATATTTTTCTGTTATCATAATTAATTTGATGCTGATTATTGATAATATATATTTCGTAAAACGTTCTACTTATTAGTAACTTTAAGTTTCGAGTAGAATTTGTTCAAAACATTTAGGTACACAAAGGTAATGTATGTGCACTTTACATACATTTAACATGCATCCATACAAGAGGCCTCGATGCTAGTTTTACCACACTTCATATGAATTTCAAATGTATAAAGAAGAAATTCATTTCTCTTGAAAGGACTCTTATTAACATAATTTATGATTATTTACAATGTGCTTAATATATATTAATGCACTAATGTTAAATTTAATATGTTGTTTAATATATTCACATTTTAATATTTATGTAAAATAATTACATAATTAATAAAACTACAGCGTATGTAAGATATTTATATTTTGTAGCAATGATTCCTCATCATTTGCTGTTCATGCTGTAATTTTGTACGACAAAAATTGCAATTATTATTACTGCAAAATATAAAGCATCATAATTACGGTTCCAACTTTTTTTATAAGTCTGTACCACATTACATGTAAGCTCTGAAGTCATTTTGCATAATTTCTTAAATATATATATCAATTCAGTAGAGACACGATTGCTTGTATTTTCAATTGTGCGTAAGTTTTTTCAGAAATTTATTCACTCCAATTAGAACAAAATAAGAAAAAGAAAAAAAATCCTATAATGAATAAATAAAAATGACCTCCGTGAAATATAACAAGCAATTATTTTTACACAATCTATTCGTAGTGGTCTGAGCTGTTATCGATCGTTTTTTAGGGGTTGTTTGCAAGTAATTGACCGTATGTTATAATTTCATATGAAACCTTGCATAGTTGGACTTAATATAATAATTGCAACCCCCTGTTAGTACACCTAGTCTCCGGAGGATTTCAAGCTCCTAGAATATATCAAGTTCGTCTATAGTCCCTCACTCTTCGTCCTGACTCTTTCTCGACGTGGCCTTACTCACAGCACGCTCCTGGGAGGCATATAACAAAGTCCTCTGGGACCCAGGGTCCGTCGGACTCTCGAGGGTTCCAGCAGAAGCTCGGGATTTCAAATTCAGCTAATCCTTTTCCGAGCTCTAATTACATTGTCGATTCACGAACGTATCGGCTCTTCTCTTATTCATACGCTCTTTTACAAACATTGAAAACACCCTTCCGTTCTCTTTTCAAAGCGCCCCGAATGCATCCTAGACGTTAAAGAAGTGGCTGCCTTTATATCTCGCATACAAATTCGTCATTTGTATGATAATACCAAACCAATTCAGTTTGAGATATTGAAATGTACTTTTGATCAAATTTTTAACTATATTCGATGAAATTTTGACTATAAATAGTGCAGAAGAATAATTTTATTTTATTTACCGCGTTGCATAATGCTCATATGAAATTCTTACACCACTGTTTGTGGCTCTGCAAAAATTATGCACAACTGGATCGCCGTAATCCAAAGCGGCGAATTTTATTTTATGAAGTATGATTGAATTTACATATTTCAACACTACCGTATTATAAACGTGAAAGGTGTGTTTGTAAGCATTTGAATGTGTGTGATAAAATAAAAAAAATTCTTCTATGGAAATTATTAATCAAATTAGACGCGTGTGACAAAAAACGAGCTAAACGAACAACTGCGGACTACATATAACAGTCTAATTCCACAAATCATACACTTATTCGCAATACACTTTTGATTATAATAATAATTGTAAGGATTTTTTGCGAATGAAACAAATGATAGCGTAAATCGAGCAATTTGTTGATCGCCATTCTTGCGTTTTTGCAGCACTTAAAGTGAAGAAGACACGGCAAGCCAGTTTCCCCTGATCGCATAGATTACTCGTGCACGCACGGAGAATCTCCTCGGAGTCTCTTAACCACGCTTTAAGACGGCATTGTAGCGCGTTGGTATGGAACTAATGAACTCACGGTGGGTTTTTCACGGACAAAGTTATTACGTTCCCCCCGTACGTAGCGTCATCTTTGTCTTGCCGTTCTTCTCTTCCGTTTCCTGCGACCAACCTTTTTTTTCTTTTTCAACTTCTGTTCTGGCATTAGGTCCAAATAAGTTGGAATCTTGTTTTACGATTGTTAAGTTCATTTCGCGCCATCGGAGCTTCAACGGAGATTGTTTACGCGAACGAGTTTTCGTAAATCAACCCAAATGTTGACATTTTGTTTCACCATTTTTAGCTAACTTCATGTCAAGACATTTTTTTCTACGTGCGGAATAAATAATTTCTATGAGAATGGCAAGAATAATTATTATCACACGTGTGGTGAAAATATACAAACTGCGGTAAAAGAACATATTAAATTGAAATGTATTTCGTTTTAAGAAAAAACAAACTAAATTATCGATTCAATGGGAAAATATTGCTATATTCATTATTATTCGTTATATTTTATGCTTTTAAAATGTACCAATTTTGTATTAAATGTTGTCAATTTTGAATGTTATAACTTTTCAGAATACAAGCGTGTCTCTTTGTTTGTATTTTAGTTTGATATTTAACTAAATAATAATATGTAATTTAAAATTTTACGTATTATTTTTAATTGTAAAATATTTTCTATAAATTCAGTCAAATTAACTACGGAGTTCTCATTAATATTGTTTAATGATTTGCAGTTTATGCTATTAATTGACGAAATGAAGTAGCAGCAAAACGAAAACGTCTTGTTGTGGAGGAGCGAACGCAATCGTTAAACCACAATGGCAACGTCGAATATACTTGTTTGCCTTGATCTGGATCGTAAGGATTTTGTATCTTGGACTGGAGATAATTCCGTACAAACTGTCTGCAAGTAACATCTTATATAGCTTCGAGTGGTGCGCCGAGCGTCGTTGTCTGTCTATTCAAACGCCGTGCCAGCTGCTACCGACGCGTACTTCTGGTCGCGGTTAGGCTACTCGTCGTCTATGAAAACGTGACCGATCACTTCTAAATTCTATCACTGCGAAACTTCGCTCATATTATTTCCAAACAAAGCTTCTCGTTTACTCATTAATGCACGGTCTTCTGATTCGCATGATTACCTGATTCAAGACTTCCAACAGCAATGTATAAACATCGTGTTCAGATGTTTTTCGTATATTAATTTAATTTTAATTTAATTCATGTGTTAATTTTATAATTTTATACGAATTTTAGAATATATATAAAATTGCGGTTATTTGTTTCTTTATGTGTTTTAAAATTGCCATTCGAATAGTCATAAACGTAATTTTTATTGAATTATGTTTTTTGGTACTGATACACAAAATTTAAACATAAATATATAATTATATAACTTCGCACAATTATTTTATAAATAAGAACAAATTTTACATAAATTATTGTTACGTTGTATGAATAATTATTTAACACACTGTGAAATTTCACATTTTCATTAAAATTTGTTACAAGATGTACAGCATATATGTGGTATAGTGGAATAAATAAAACATTCTTGTACAATACAGTACACTTTTATACTTTTTTTAGATATTACATTATTGTATTACATTAATATTGCATTATAATATAATACTTTAATTAGTTTTTAACAGATATATATTACTATAGATTTTAAACAAAATAAAAGAATATTTATTTTACTTATAAGAACTGATGGTACTGCTTTGTAGAGAATTTTACTGAATTATTATTTATTATTTATATTATTATTAAAGAACCAATATAAAATTTTAACAAAATACATTATTGAAACTATTTTAATGTTACGTGTAAGTGTGATACTTAAATTAGATAGACTAAAAATTGAACAAAATAAAATAGATATAATACATTTTATTTTGTTTCTTATTTTTCGACGTATTTATTCGTTTGTTTAACCATGAATAATTTATCGTATAATTTCTGTCATTTATATATTTATTTGTTATTTTAATTTTTTATCTTAATGCATATTTTAATAAACATTATACACATGTATTGCTAGTCAGACATGTGGATTTTTCAAGACATAATATTATAATTATTATGTTACACCAATGATATAAAATAAAGAACTTAAATAACCTGTGGTTCTCTTTCGAGTAAATAAAATATATAAATAATAATTGTGCGTCGTAAGTATTACTTAAAATTACATTGATTCATACGTTTTAATATTTTAAAATTACCATTATATTTGCTCTTTTTGATTAATTTTTAAGTTGCTGAATTTGCATTTAAATAAGTAAGAATTAAAGTATTGCAAAGCAACTTAATATTAAAATAAAATTCAATGATATTTAAGTTATAAGAATGGTCTTTTGTTGTAAAAGATACTTTTAGTCATTTTGATTCATTTCCAACAACACATTAATGTGTTGTTGTAACACATGTATAACATGTATAATTTTATGAAATCGCAGAAAACTTTCTCATGAGAATAGTGGATTGCATTTAACAATTACTCTAATAATGTTCATTATTTTTTTTCTTTGGGTAGAGTAGAACAAAGATAACGATGAAGGGAGTTCTGAGCTTGTTGGACCGTACAGTCTCCCGAGCTCCAAAATTTATGGTCCACTCAGCAAAATGATTCGATCGATTTGTTCATCTAATCATGATTCGGACCACCGATCACAAATTATAACTCAAATTTTCATAATTCATAATCAATAAAATGCGATGAATGACTCTACTTGAGGCGAATAAAAGACAACTATAATTAATGAAGAATAGATCAAAGATTGATTCAAGCGTTGTTGATAGGTCAATCATTAATTATTCTCGCTGATTCATAGATGAATTGAATTTGAAACAACGTCAAAAGAAAGATATTAATTATCGTGTCGCTTAATGTATCTGTAACAATGATTCTAAACATTTATTATTTGTTTAGTGCAAATATCAATCGAAGCTGGTGCATAATAAATGCCATGTAAAATGTGACGTGATGTTTTAGTCAATTATTTGGACAATTTCATGAATGCATTTTGTTATTTATAAAGAAATGGATTAACCTTTAAATATACTGTGATTAATATTAAATCAATTTTGTATCATAAATTCACTACTGAAATATTTTTATTTATTACTTACTATTCATCTTTTTAAAGTTTATTTTACGTATTGATATGTATTAGTTGTTTGGTGTTGAATATTACTTTTACAATGTAATAGCATATATAATGATAAGTAGTTGTTTTCATAATATAATAAATACTTTCTTTCAGTAACTAATAAAAGGTAATAAAATGAAATGCAAATAGATAAGAACATAAAAACAAACACAAATGATATTTCGATAAGAAAGATTTATCATTTGGAACAAGTACTTCAGCATCAAAATCGAAACAACCCCGGAAATCTCCGACAAGGCAATTGGTTCCGACGATCGAACAAAAAAGTTACCAATTACCGGTCAATTCGACGGAACTGTGCGCGAAATTTCATCTCACTTGCATTCGTTCCGTCTTGCTTGCTCTTTATCTCGAGTATATAAAAGAAATTTTACGTAGTAGGGTCTAATATCATATTAATAAAGTTTATCGAAACTTCAGTGCGGACGAAATAAGTTAGAAAAGGGTAGAACTTTTATGAAAAGAGTTAGCTGAGTTGTCCGACAAGTTTTTCCGATCCGAGTCACCTAACACTGTGGAACGTCACATTGCATTTGGGTCAAGTTTGGAAGATGCGCGATAATGCGTTCCACGCGGACGTGAGATATGCGACAAGACGGAACGGAACTTAGGAAAAATCAGGGCAGAGTACATGTTTCGTACTTGCGACACATTTCTTTGTTCAAAGCAAAGCAATGATTTCAATGTTAGTGTACGTGATTCGTCCAATCTTTCAGTGCCTTAAAATACAAATGAAATTCGTTGAAAATAATTTCGAAAATAATAAAATATAGAAGACTGAGTTATTTCCATCGCATATACAGTTATTCTTAATTATTAAATTATTTTTATAGGATAAAAATGGAATGTAAAATTTTATATAATGTCACGGGATTTTCGAAACGAAATAAACAAGATAAATTATGTAAAATAATTACATTTCAAAATATCTTTAATTTGGTTGAAGTTTTTATTTTCTAGGTTTTAATAATTTATGTTTATTTACATAATGTAAAATGCCATTTATTTGGAATAGGAAAAGACAAATTTATGATATAGAAATGTTTAGTGCGTTTCATTTTGATGCCACAGTTTCCTACTTACGAAAGGAAGTTACTAATTGGACGTTGAGAATTAATACTTTCAAATAACACGTATTTCAAGTGTTCTGTTATTAATGTAGCAAAATTAATTTCTGACTGAAAAACAAATTTTGTTGTACGGATTTTATATTAAAATTTATGCCGTGATTGTTATACTGAACCAACATCAAAATCTGTGATAACAATTGCAAAATATAATTAAATTAACATGTAAAACTGTACCAGTTTTTTGTGTTGACATTGCTTGTTATATGGAGTAGTAGAACTAGCACTGTGAATAACTGCAAAGCAAACAGTACTATCCCAACACCATAACAGTGTTCAAGAAATAATATTCGTTACAAATATTGAAATAAAAGGTTATGTTAAAGCTCGTAATAATAGTAGGATCATATATATATATATAAATCATGACTATTGATTTATAAATGTAACTTACAAATTTATCAATACAATAATAGTCCAACTAAAAAATAAATGTTTATTTGTTCAATTGTACGTGATGGAGTTAAAATAAAGAAATTTAAAAAAAATGAAAGATGCAGTGTATGATTAGGTATTAATAGGTATGGCCGAATTTAATTTTATTTATCTTGTGCATAATGAAGTAAAATAATTACATTAATATAAACTTGTTAAAATAACTTGTTATTTTTACATCCAATTATACGATGTACATTCAATAATATTATTATATCGTGGTTTACTCGTGCTAATTTTACGTTTTGATGTTAGATCAACACCATATAAATGCGCTGGCTTGGAATAATGGGGTCACATGGTTTTTATGTGCTAATTCAGTAGCATTATTTTTTCAATGTATTACACATAATAAGTTTATTACACAAAATTTATTTGTCATTATTTAAAATTATTAAATTATATTCTGTTTAATACAATTAACATTATTATACGAGACAATAAAATACTACCCGTACAACAAAATTAATTCTGTCAAAAATTTTTATATTTCCCTTCTCGTACAACGAACTGAGTTTCGCTCTGTGAGGCATGATTAAATAAAATAAATGCGTTATTGCATACTCTATAATTTTACAATACTTGATGTATGATTAAAACACGAAAAGCTATTCGTACTTTCAATAAGTCTGAGTATCTTTACAGCGAAACTCGTTAATTTGTCGCAACATTTGGCATTGTAACTAATATTGCCGAGTATAATAAACATAAAAAGTAAATAAAAAAGAACGTTGAAAAAGCAGACGGTCGATCGCGTAGCAGCGTGAATCGCGCATTCATTCTATTTTTCGGGATAATAGGGGTCGGTTAAAGGGAGCAGCGAAAATGCATTACTTGGGCGCGCCGCGCTCTCATCTTTCAGAGTTTAAATGAAAAGTGTCGCGGTTCGCTGGTATATTTTATATTACGTCCCGGTGAGTGTTGCCAACGATATTTCAGTGGCAAAATTTGAGGCTGCCGCGCTGCTTGGCAGTGTCTCCTATTACTTTGGACACGCGTTCGTATCGTTCGTGATGCAGCAAGGAACTCGTAAATGAGTAAAGTTGCAGTTGTACTTGATGCATGTCCGCGCACATCAACGATATAATTGCATGGGGTACGCTGCTCCAAATGACATCCCACCCTCAAACAATTGTGCACCACGGAACCGTTGTTTCCTTTGTCGTATCTTCGAACTGCGGGCCCAAAACAATACCACAAACATCATATGTGAGCATAACTGTATTCCACGTCGAGTCGATTCATTATTGTTTAATAGTTACATTTCTAAATTTTATATTTTACATTTTTTTCAGCCCTTGCTTTTTAATTACAGCTTGCGCTTTTAATTGGATACTGATGCAGAAAATTAAGGGATTTCGTTGTCATGTCGAGTGCGAAATAAAGTAGTTTTTTTTCGATGATATTGTGTTAACTGAATAAACTGTAATTTCGCCGCTACGGAAGATTTTTTAATTAGTTATTGATTAATTCATGACCATAAAGTTTGTGTAAAAATAAAAAAGAAAGTGAAAGAAATTTTGAAATATATGTAATACAAAAGTTACGAATGTTAAGTTTAATATGAAAATTAATATATATATATATATATATATATATATATATACAAAACATAAAAAAACACAAAAAAGTAATTTATGCATTTTGAAATATATCATTTAGATAGCAGTTTATTAAAATCGTACGTCCATCTATGAAAGTAGTTGTGGAATTTTACCATCGTAATTTTGTACTTTTACGACGACGATAAGATTACGAATAATTACATTTCTACTTCAATCACTAATAACACGATGTTCGTTGACATATTTTTATACCATTTTCCATAATTTCATACAGTTATCTGAAATGACATATTATTTTGTACAAATATGTTGAATTACACCAAGTAACATCTTATTATAAGCAATCTTATTCAATGCAACTTTCCATATTAACAAGGGATATGAAATTTGCATTAATTTAAATATAATTTTAACGTTGCTTTAAAAACCCAGTTACATTTGTTTACTTGCTCAATAAGAATAATTAAGTTATGCATTCTTAAATTTTATTTTGTTTATTCTCATTGCAACATTATCATACAAGTTAAAATAATTTATTCATTTAAAATTCCTATCCCAGAGACAGATTATTAATTTAAAAAACCTATAATTTGTTCAAAATTATTCCATAAAGTTTTATTACAAAATCACAGTACTTAAAGTACAAATATAAATATCTACTTTCGTGTTTCGCGTTGACGTATTTGAATTAATTGCTTGACTAGCGGCTTGAATTATTTTGTTAATAATTAATACAGTTTATAACACTTACAACATGCATAACGTCATTTCAATATAAATAGACATCGACGCATTGTCATAATTACGGCCATAAAATCAAAGCCGTGAAATTAACTTTTGAAAACGCATGTACTTTTCACGTTACTTTTACTTACATCGCTTTAAAATTAAATGTCAAATCTATTGTCAGTCTTGGTATTTTAAGTTAAGCTCGCTATCGTCTTATTTCAGAGAAATCATTTTTCTCTTAAATTGTGATACGATGTAATTAAAGAGTCATTAAATGAAATTAAACATTTATAACCCGCACTCGTACTAACTTTCCATCTCACGTATGATTTCTCGCGAAGAACAAGAACGTTGGAAAATTTTTGATTCGCGCGTTCACCTTTTAGCGAAATCAACACACAGACATCAGCGGCTACGGCGAATTTTAGCGCTGCTCGCAATGCGACTATAAAATGCAACGAATGCTCGCAAAAGACTCTCGCGTTAGTTTACGACGAGTGATAATAAACGTAGTCCGTCGTCGCACATAAAATGTTAATGCCGTCTGTAAAGCGTGCGCGGGCCTTTAATTAAACATACAATCGATGATTTATGTCGCGCGTATCTAATCGACGAAGATCCGACTCCGGCTCTCGATTTTCAGTTTAGCAATAAATATCTCGCGTATCCGACCTAGTTCGTCGGTTTTGTGTTTACGATTTTGCGTTACAACAATTCGATCCGTATTTCGCCGCAAAATCACTAAACACTGGGATCTGTCCTGTGCTTTTACTGCGATGATAAATCCTTGTTGAAAACGCGACAAAAGGATCAACCATTTTCACGATGTTTCGTGGAGAGAGAAAACAAGAACTGGGAAATCGATATATTAGTTTTTAATATTTTAATTATATCAAATTAAGTAAACGCGGAGACGAAGCTCATGTCATTGCGGTCAGTGATTATAATGATTTATTCACCTTAGAAAAGTCAATTTTTATTAATAATTGAATAATTTCAATTTTCGTTGATTATTACAGTCAGTCAAAAAAGTTCCGGGAAATCATTTTCATTGATATTCGTGATTTGGCGCACTACGAATTCATTCCGTAATGACAGGCGATCAATAAGGAATCATTTTTGGCCGTACTGAAGCGTTTGCGTGAGAAAATTCGTCAGAAGCGGCCAGAACTATGGAACAATAATTCGTGGATTCTACAAGACGACAAAGCACAGTCGCATAGAGCAACAATTGTGACCACATTTAAGGCAAAAACTGCAACAAACACCGTATTCACCGGATTTAGTCCCGTGTGGCTTCTTTTTGTTTTCGAAACTAAAATTGCCGCTTTGTGGAATCCTTTTTGAATCGATTGAATTCATAAAACAAAAATCGTGAGAGCAACTTACAGCCGTTCCGGAAAACGCTTATAAAAAATGTTTCAAAGGTTGGAAAAACTGATGGCATATGTGCGTGGCATCAAATAAAGCGTGCTTTATTAAAAAATAAAAATAAAAAATAAATTGTGTTGATTAATTGTGTTTTGTTTAATAATTCCCGATACTTTTTTGACTGAAAGTGTATTAAATAATTTTGATTGAATAAATACTAATTTACAATATTTAAAGCGTAATTTGTCATGCATCCAGTATAATTTGCTTGTTTACATTAATCATTTCTGGACAGAATAATTGATAGTTTTATATTCTACAAATAACGTTAATTATTATTTCCTGCTGTACGCTTATTACTATAATATGCGTGATCATTTTGCAAATTTGATTTCCTGAGTTATTATTTTTGAATAAAAGTATCAATAATAAAAATTATTTTGAATATGTAACATCCATATTGATTGACTTTTAATTATCGATTCATAAAACTCACGAAAAACACGTATGCTTCTGAAATTTAATTTGAAATAGATGGCAATGAAAAAAATTTATGTTAAAAAACATTTTTAATTAAAATTCGGCATGTTATAACCAAGATTTTCGTAGAGAGGATTACGAATGAGTACCACTTTGCTTGTGGTAAAAGCGTGTCCGGTTTAGTTTCTTAAAAACATGAACATTACAAACTGCCTGGGACAATAACTAAGTTGCTGTGAAATCGGTGAGTTGCAGGAGTCACAATTTTGTGTTATGCCTCTTTGTACGAAACGAGTTTTATCGAATTTCCGTCAGTTTTATTCTTGCATTGGTCATTACGCCACATTTTTCTATTTATCTCTTCGAATGTATCAATTCCACAACTGAAACTTACGTTGATAATGTTAATTAATCAAAATGTCATTCGAAAGACTTAATATCGTGAACTTAATCAATGCTGTATTTAGTGACGGTTTCAAATTCGAGTCATTTTATTTAGGTAATTGAATTTTTGCTAACAAGCTGGAATGTATGAAGAAAACTGAATAAAAAAGGGACAGATGAAAAAAAAAAACAATTAAATAAACATAGAAAAAAGAAAAAAAAACAAACAAATAAACAAACAAATGGATAAACAGATTAATGAATAAATTAAAAGAGGCAAGCAACAGAGGATACAGGAAACGTAACTTCATTAGAATAATATCGAGGTTTTTCTAACATCTTTAACCCGTCGATTAAATATTCATAATTCGCTTTGCATGCGAAATAAAAATACTTCGGAACTTTCGCTGCGAAACTTATAATAAGTAATTCGCATCAAACTCAACTCATTTCCAATTCGTTTGATCAAACGAAATTTCTCGTACGTAAACAACCCAATTTTAATATCGTGCTTTATACATTCGATCACTCGTACTTTTGAATGATTTATCGTGTTGGCTTTTACATTTTGTTTATTTTTCAAAAATATTTCCGTAAGAAGTCAATACAAAAATGAATAATTTTGGCAAGGTTTTTCAATTTCAACTTCGGACGTATATAACGTAATCTTGTCCATTAAATTGAAATTAACATAACTAATTCGATGAATGAAACATAGAAATGCACATAAACGTACACACAACTGAGCAGTTTTTTCACGACTTTAAAGGAAAACGCTGCTTTGCTTTGATTTATTAATTATAAACAAAGCGCTGTTATTAATTTTTGTTGAATATGCAACAAATATCAGTTTGATTGTGGTTATTTTTAGAAAAGAGATTGCCGTGTATGCAAAATGAATAATTTATCGGCGACGAACGTTAAATTTCCCCGCAATTAATTAAATCCGATGCACGTCATGCATGAATGATTTAGTCAACCCGAATAATTTTCAGTTGTAAATAGATTTTCGGTTGAACGATCTAATTATTCTTTTATTAAGCAACAAACCGCAATATTTTTGAGAGTTCAAAAATAATTATTTACTTGCGCCGCATGCGCAACCTGTTTAAACATTGTGCTCTCTCAGACGTGTTAATGCATTAAAGCAAATTTGTATCACTAATGAATTTTCGATTTATAATCGCCGAGTGTGGGCAAATAAAAATATTAATTATACGAAATAAATGTCTATCGGGCGATACAGTTGCACAAGACAGGTCGAAATATTGGCGATACGATTCGTTGCGTTTGGTGATTACGATTTTCGCACACGCATTCTATCTTTTTATTAACAAATGTTACCCTTTAATCGGTTCCCTTTTAACACGTCCTTTTTATT
>JABFOX010001491.1:0-12898 GCA_022817665.1 Axea sp. ZL-2020
ATGGACGTGCATGAGACAGAGTGCGAGTACGTTTTGCAGGCTCTTATTATTCATAATTACCTTTATTATAATTACCATTCTCTTCTTTTCTGTCACTAACACTTTTTGTACGCTACGAGTATTCTGTTCGACCTGACTCCCGACACCAAACGCAGACCCCTGAACTCGGACGGTGGCACTTTGGGGATGCGTTTTGTAGATGGCTGTCCAAACCTCTGAAGCAGGACGCGGGTGGTGCCCTTGTTTCCGTTCCAATAAATGATTGCGTTTCGATTTTTCTTAGTTTATTTTTTTTTTTTCCTGTTTCTTTTACGATTTTTATTTTTAAGATTATACACGTTTGGTACGTGACCTCTTACAATTCGACATTGTATATGCACAGTTTTATCTGTACGACGCCTACAGATTTGTTTATTTTTCTCATTCATTTCGCGTTAGAAACATTCGAAATAATTTGTAATGTTAGGACCGTATTTTATTATGCCTATGCTTAATGGTTAATGTAGATGCAATAATCGACTTTGGAAAGTGAGAACAAAGTCCACCGAGACCGAGTCGAGGTTTAGTTATATCGTCGTGTTGTGGTTTAGTGATTAGTCTTATCGCGAGTTCTTCCGTCGTTGCTCTTTTTGGTTCTCAGATTCAAAAACTTTTTGTTTTCTTTTCCTTGTCCATTTGGCTTCTTCGCGAGTTTCATTTTTTAATACTAATGCCAGCGACCTTTAGATTCAATTAAGTCGAAATGTTCCTTCAAAGTATTTTCATACGCAGCAACAACGCACTTGCACCCTCTTTCTGTAGACCGTTTTTTCCAACTTTTTCTTTTATTTTCCGCTTTTTTTTTTTTGGTATACCATGTTATTTTATTCCTTAATTATGTTTTTCCTTGCGAGTAGACATTGCCAGTATAGTTCGTACTTCTTTCCGTAGATCATTTATTAGTAAGACATAGAGTATTTTTCGCGTGTAGGTGGCTCCACTGTGTTTGGTCTCGGGACCGCGAGCTGAAGATGAATCAAGCAAATTACGTCAAAGAAAGCAAATTTGAATAAACGATGAACTAAAGAATTTATATGCAAGACGGTTCTTCGTCAGCAACCATCATTTGTCCTTTTTCATTTGTTAACGTATATATATATATGGATTTATATATTATATATATAAATATATAGATAGATAGATATGCATAGGCAACACACACAGCTATCAATTATTAACGGTTTTTAAGGCAAGAGTGAAATGGCGAGTGAACGAGAGAGGGAGCGAGAGTGAGCGAGCACGAGAATGTGAGACAGAGTACGATCAAAGGCAAATTTTGTTAATTGATATGATTATGATATGATTAATTACTGTATTAAGCGATACGACGAAACGGAAGGAACAAAGGGACATCGTTTTTTTTCTCTCGAGACGAGACGTATATTATATTATATAGCAATGATGCGAAAAGAAAGAAAACTAATGAAAGCAATAGTTTAATCAACCGGCGACAATTTTAAGACGAAATTTAATGATGATGATGATGATGATGATGATGATGATGATAATAAAACAGAGAAACGATGAACATGAGCTGATCTGTACTTTGAAAGACACATATCCGTTTTCAGGATTTCAGATTTCAGATTTTGGTAAATATAAAATATTGCCTGTAATTCATAATTAATAACAAAGTAACGTCACGTTTCTTCGTTACTTTATTTTATTATTAATTCAGCTTTTGCTTTCATTATATTTTATTAATGTATTTGTTTGAACAGGTTTTTCTCTTGTATATGACATGTTTTATTTTTAAATAATTATCTTCAAAATTAATTCTTAAATTTTGATATACATATTTTGTATCGATTAAAACATTTTAATAACAATTTTTACGATACACATGATGTAAAAAAAATATTGTTTTTTTCACACAACATTTTTACCAAAATCAAAAATCTTGAATCCATTCATTAGATTTGGTTTTTGTCGTCCTGAATTTATATTTGATTTATTTATGGAAGCGACTATGATTGTATAACAAGCTCATTCTTTTATTTTTCATTTTCTTTTTATTTTTCATTTTTGTTTGTTTCTCGACGGACCTCCCAGACGCCTGTACAAATTTAACTACTCGTCAACTCAGCGTCATCTCGTGTAGATAAAAATTGAAAATTGTGTATAATACTTTCCTAAAATAAAAAATAATAAACGTTAAAAACAAGTGCGTCCAGGACGTCGCGTCACTAGAGTGGCAATCATTCCAAGATAAAAATTGAATGAAAAAGATACGCAAATTAATTGAAATAAAACGCTGTAATCGGTAATAAAATACAAATAAAAAAATGCGAATTTCTGCACACATCACACGAACGAGAGAGAGAGAGTGAGAGAGTTTCGCAAAGTAGAAGAGAGCGACAGAATTACGATATAAAATTTTGGAATAAAATACGCTATAAAGTGGAAGAAAAATGGCAAAAACGTTTTAAGTACATTTAAATAAGTAACGTAGAGATCATTATATATACGATTTTTTTAAAATATTATTACTTATAAATATATCATTATATATAAAGTGAGAGAGATGCAAGAGTGCAAGTGAGAGACGTGCAAATTTTTTTGTTCTGGAGAGAAATTGATAAATGCAAATGAAAATTACGATGGAGAAAGGATAACAAAATGAAAAGAATATGATGGTACGATGATGAAATAAACGAAATCGTTGTTCTTATTATAGTTTCAATTGTGTGCAAGAGCGAACGAGAGGTCGTCATAATAGTGAAAAAGTCATAAATACATCAACTCAATTCGGCTGCCACCAATCACGAGAGGCCTAATCATCGTCGATTCCCACTTTTTTTTTTCAATTTTTAATAGTTTTCAGTTATATTTTAAAGAATTCTAGAGCTGTTAGATGGTTTCTTTTATGTATTTTATTTTTAATAAAATACTCAAAGTTACTTTTTTCGGATGAAATCATATTATTGTTATACATTCAAATAAAATAAAAATTTTTACGACAATGATACTTTTTGTATTCACTTTAGAAGTAAATTGATTTTATTTGTAACAAATTATTTATAGCTTATTTTAAATTGTTAAATATTAAATTAATAGAATTAAATGAAATACTTTTTCATCGCATGCAAAGAACCTTTAACAGCTCAGTCTATGCACTTTCAATTAATATTTTAATTTTTATACTATAAATGAATTATTTTTATCATAAATTATAGTATAATAATTGTATTGTAACACTGAAAGGAAATTTACATAAAACGTAATATATTCGACAGTACATTGACAACATAAATATAAAAATAAATTACGTTAACATAAATTAAAAACAATTTTTGCAATTTTGAAGTAAAATAAACCAAAATTATTTTCACATTCTAATTCAGAGTAAACTTGTTTCCTGATTTTATATTATTATGTGCTCACTGTGCTATTAAATATAAACAAATTTTCGTGTAATTTTTTTATCAGTGAATAAACAGTACATTACAATACTGCTTTTGTAATTAGAAAGTAAGTCCGATGCTATGCAATCCTAAAAAAAATATGGTAAGTTTAACATTTCAATTTCAATTCTACCATACTTTATCAGATTATTTGTAATTTAACTGATATCGAGAATGAAATATTTGAGCAAGTAATTATTCGAATTAAAACATACGTAATTAGTGCAAATTATATTTAAATGAGCGATTATTCTCTATTTTTATGCCGGTACTTGGTTCGTTTCGTTCTGATTTATTTAAATTGGAAGTGCATTTCTTAGCACGGGCTAAAACATTAAATCAATGAGACAAAGCCACGGACGTTACGTGAATGATATTAATTATAACTGATAATGGTAATTATAATAAATTTGTACAATAATCAACGATATTGTGCTCCTTTCATTATTAATTTGTTTTATTCCATTGTTCGTTTATGGGTGTGCGATTAATTCATTATTTATTGTATTCTCAATCGTTTCCTTTTATTTACTTAGATATACTTTATATTAACTGTCTTTTACATAAATTAATACGTTGGTTCGTGTCAATTTGGTATAAATAAATTAATTAAAAAACGAAGATTATGTACAGACGATCTGCTCGCTAAAATTTGCATCTCAAAACAACTTTGCTCTATCTATTAAATTATACGTTCATCAATTTACAGTATGTTTTTACAGACAAAACAATTTTATTGAATATTGAACTCATTAAAAATATATTACATAATTTCAGAGAAAAATGTAGCGCATACATGTTATCTAATTACTTTTTGTATTACACCGAGCTTGGTGATTTTTCGAAATAAAAATTTCTACGTAATTTTGTTTTCGCATTTACACAGTTTTGTAAATTTATATAAAATTGTGTAAATGAAAGCGAAAATTTGTTCATTGAAATAAATATATGAGGTTGATATAAATGTGCAGCAAAAATCATTTAAAGTATAAAAATTAGCGTCGAAAAATCGTCAAACCCCAACGTTGTCAATTGCTTCTTTTATCTACTGCTAATCTTTGGCAAATTCGCAAAGCTTGTAAAATTCGTACAAAAAGCGAATTGAGTTGCTTCTGCGATATTATTCGTCGTCAATTTCTTTTCGATGAAGTTCATTCGGTTATCCAAATAACACGATTTTTATTTCTTATCAACATTATATACAAGACTGAATATCGAGGATTATTAATCAAAACAGTACACTTTAAAATAATTTTTGTGAAAGTTATTCCTCGTTTCGTGTTATTTGGTAAAAACATTCAAAAATCAAATTGTTGAAACGAAAAATAAATGTTTGATTGGATTAATAAAATTGTTATTCAATAATCAAAGCAACTATAAATGAAAAGTCGATGATATTTCACTGAGAAGACAAAATTGGGGTATTTAAAATCTAAATTTGTCGTTGTAAGCTCGTCCTCTGTTGAATCACAGGTATTCGATAATATTGGGGCATCGTTTCACTGTTGATGTCTTCTGTGCTGTGTCACGTCAAAGAACCACCGTGGACCCTCATATGCCTGTTGAGGTTCCCACTTTGACTAAATCGCAGTAGGCAAAGCTTGCATTGGTACGGTTTTTCTCCTGAGTGGATGCGCAAATGTTTCGTAAGAGTTGAACTGTCTGAAAAGGCTTTTTTACAAAATCGACACCTAAAAGAAAATTATTTTATCGGACCATTTTAAATATTTAAGCATTGATAAACATCTCTAATTTTACACACCACTTTGTGTGGTAGCATTAAAATGAATTCAAGATGATAAGATGCAATGTATTTTATGATTTATAAATATAAATTATTTTGATAATTGTTTGAATACATGTTTTTGATAATAAAATCTGTTATTTATTAACAATTTCAGATGATAAAAAGAATTTGTACTAAAAATATGACTTTCTTTCTATTAAGATAAATTAATAATATATTCATAATTAATATTCTATTAAAATAATTTTTTTAATAGAATATAAGCAATCGTTTTAATGTGACATTGTAAACAATTTAACTGATGTTTCTTATCAGTTTTTAATGGTTATATTGATTTAATTTTTAGAAGGATTAATTTTATTTTAATATTTTAAGAGAATTATTATTTATGTATCAATGTGTTGTTATTTTTATCAAAATATCACAGCCAAATTATCATGCTAAAATAACAACAAAAAATGTAAAATGTTAAGAACTAAAAGTTTACAATAAAAAATGTATGTATATGTATAAAGAAATTGAAAAATAAAGTTGCATTAATAGATTCAAAGTGTATGAAAGATACATTTAAATATTTATTGATGATTCTGTACTGAGTGTAAGATATATATTCGTATATAAATGAAATATTTCATAAATATAAAATAGAAATCATAGTATTCCATTCATAGAAATATGTATTCCATTTATTTTAAATTAAAATTAAATAAAACTTTTTAAAATAAAAGAAGGTAATTTATTAAAAATATATATATATATATATATAATAAATAAATAAAAAACCAAGTAAACTATATTTATAAAATTAATTGTTTTATATAAGTTAAATAAGCCTGCTCTATTATTCATAGCACTTAATTGAGTATTTTCTTAAACATTTATTTTTCACTTTTCAATCAAATTAATTAATATGAATGATACATTTATTTAAAGTTATAATAATTACACGCTGATGAAATTAGGTTATATTAAAAATAAAATATAAAAGTAATGAATGTAACTATTATTATTTCAACATCGGTCTCAAATTTATTTTGCATTAAATTCCATTTTCAAGAAGCAAAATTTTTAAGTTAGAAAGTTTTCAAAATATGACAAGAAAAAAGAATTTCTTGTATTTCACGTGTAAATTACGGATATTTTTTGGTCAATTTTGTTATATTTATAATTTTTAAAACTAGCAGTTATTAACAAGTAGACATAAATTACTGCATGAATTTAAGAAATGCAAAAGTAAGAATAATAATTTATGTAAATGTACAAAAAAAAAAAGAAATGCACGAAAATCTATAAAATATTAAAAAATTATACGAACTCAAATTGTCAGATTTTTACAATTGTTTAGTATTCTTTAAATTTGTGTAAGATTGTTATATTTTAAATGTAAAAATCTAAATAAATTTAATTTAATATTAAATATAAATAATTTTTTCTATATAACATTTATAATTAATTTACTGGATTTTTTATATATTATGCCATTATTGATTTGGTAAATTAATATTGATATTTATTTGAATTATTATATTTCGTTCAACTGCGTTGTAAATATATTCAAAAGTTGCATCATTTGATTTTTTCGGTATTTTAAATAAATTTAAATTCCTTTTTTTATGATCTACAATTTACATTATTTTCTAAAAACAATTGTAAATTATAATTATTGAAATGATTCAGTATAATATATTATTATTATTATTATATATATATATCATATATAAAGTACAGATAACATTTAAATAATACATTTACTATAATTATTTTATTTCATATTTTACATGACAAATTAGTAGTTGTTGCAATAATGTGTGGTTGGAACACTCGAGAATAACAGTAAAGCTGACACTATAATTATATGTACATAATAATTATATTGTTTTTGTGTTAAACTGTAAAATCTTAATTAATAAATATTAGCATAATTTTTGGACATAATAACAAAATTTGGATATTTGGAATTTTGGTATATTGCCTGTGATATTTTGAATACACTTGATACTTGAGAATCGTTTCTAAAGGAGATTTAAATGCATGGAACCGACCTATAAGGACGCTCTCCTGAATGAGTTCTCATGTGTGTTGTGACAGAACTACTCTGCGAGAATCGCCGGTCACATACCGGACACCGAAATGGTTTCTCACCAGAATGAGTCCTAGCATGTGCTGTCAAATTAGCAGCTTGACTAAAGGCTTTGGAACACGCGTGGCATCTGCAATTTATTAACATTCCCATTAGAGAAATTCATCTAAATATTAATTTAATGCACACTTATAATTGAACGCCCGAGTTAATTTATTCGAAATGCGTTTGAAAGATAGCCAACAATTTCTATTAATAAAAATTATAAATCGTTCAAATTTTAATTATAACAATTTTATAATATTCTTTCATGTCCTCTTCATTGAAAGATTTAATTCAATCTAACAAATTTGACTCGTTTGCGCTCGTTCGTGGCTTTGTATTGAAATTGTCATAACTGTGTTCAACATTAATATTTTAACATACATTTTTGTCAAAAATATCTTCATACATTAGTTAAAACAATTTTCTCGCAGAATTTTTCAAAATCGAAGATCCTTTTGTTATTTTCTTAATTTTGAAAACCGTAACATGCGGATAAACGCAACACACAGATTAAATAACAATTAAATAATAAATATTAATTACATTTTCTCGCTAATATTATTAGCTTTGGATCTAGATATCCATATTAAATATCAAAATGTACAAAGATAAAATTTTTCAATGAAAACTATTGATAAATAGCAAAGACATTTGTAATTAAATAAACGTTATTATTGAATTTGACAATTTTTAAAAACATATATTTAATTTTTATTTTATTGGCAATTTGCACCACCAACAAGATAGCCTTTCAATAAGGAACATGATGATATTTTCATAATTATAATTTAAGCAATTTCAAATTTTTATTAAAATCCCAAGATTTGAGAAATAGCTTGACTGGATTTCGAGGTCATGTCTAATTATTCGATTTTGGCCATCAATTGAACTAATTAAGTTACAATTAAATAAAACAATCAAATATTAATAATTAAACGAGCATTTCACACAAATAATTTTTGTATGCCGATAAATGAAAATTAAATTATCTGATCTTTATAATCGTACAACGAAGTAAAATTGTAAGTACAATAGTTGTGCAATTATATAAGTGTTTATTTGACACGATAAATAAATGTTTTGTTGAAAAATAATGAAAAGCATAAAAATAAAGAAGGTTGACCTAAAAGGTTTCTCTCCAGAATGCGTCCTGAGATGAGTTTTGAGAGTGCTAGGTCGGGCATAAGTTTTGCCACAGATACGACATAAGTTGGGTCTGCCAGTGTCATCGGAATTAACGCTCTGCCCTGTGGTTGCAATGCAAATCGAGTGCTCGCCCGACTGTAGCCTCGCATGAGGGTGCGAATGTGGGTGAGAATGAGGGTGCGTCCCGATGAGACTATTGGTCGGTGTTTGGTTCACCCTTGTCTGTGTTTCTACAGGGTTGTACTGAGAGGCGGGACTCAGCAAAGGCTCGACACCCCAGGCTGACGAATAACTTTGCTCGTATCTGCACAACAAAAATGTACGCGCATAAACATGTCTGACACTCCTCCAAAATGGTTTCCTTTAATGTTTTCAGTACAATTATTCATTGAAGCATTTATTATTTCTGATAATAAATATTAAAGGATCAGATTATGACAAATTATTTATAAATCTTTTTTTTTAAATTTGTTATTTATAAATATTTAGGGGGGAAATGAATTTAATTTTTTGCATTCGTACCATGTAAATTGTAATTTACTATAATTATGAGATATTTTATACTGTGTATATTAAAAGAATTGAATAACTGATGATACCCTGGATGCATGTTCATGTTCATCGTCATATTCATAGAGACATTGACGGACATAGCTGGTGTGGAAGCGTAGTGACTTTGAGGCACAGTTGGGCCAAGATTTTGACTATAATCTTGGGAGTAGTGGTGAGTTGGTGCTCCAGTGGTGTAGTAACTTCCAGTGGGGCTTCCTGGGTGAACCACTGCATGTTTCAAGGACAAAAGTACGTCAGCGACACCTTCTCCATTCGGGTTGCTTCCTCTTGGAGTACACTCACCTCTGGAACAACCCCAACTGAAATCATGTATATTTAATTGATTATCATTTTATTTTTTCGAGTACAAGTCTATAAATTGACCTTTAAACGCATAGTAATTGATTAATTACAAATAAAAAAATAAAAAAATAAAAAAACAGTTTTTTATCAATTAAAAATTACAAAGAATTACGAACAAGAATTAATTAAATTTAATTTATAACTATAAGAAAATTCAAAATTATTTGTAATTAAGAAGTAGTTTTGCGAAGCCATTAAACGATAATTTTTTATTGATTTGATATTTTAATATCGATAAATCAAAATTATCATATTTTTAACTAAACTTTTTTGTATCATCATTATCAATAATATTTTTGTAATAATTATTTATTATTGTTCAAGCTTCATTGCAAAATAATCACTGCGTAGTTTTGATTGAATAATTTAACTGATCACTAATCACTGATGATTTATCATTTAATTTTTCATTCATTCTGTCTCAATGATTATCTATCATTGAAAATTGTGTATTTATAATTCAGCAGTAATGCGTCATGATAAATGAGAGTCATGGGGATTTCTTAGAAATATATCAAATATATTTACATTTTATTTATAAGGAATATTTCTGTTTCACATTGTATAAGTTATGAATTTCTATGAAAGTTTTACTCTATTTAATTAGAAATCATTACTGCAGTTAGAGAAATCACGTTGAGAATTCTTAATGACTTTTTTCTAGTAGGAATTAATGGAACTTTTTAATACTTAATTTTTTATTCACTCGTCATTATTTTTTATGCTTATTTAGCACTATTACATTATTATCAATATTTGGTCATTTCTTATTGAGTATTTGTTAATGTTTGAAAATATACTTGTAAGTTCCTGAGCAAGGACTAAATAGACCAGGAGGTAGTGGGTCTAGATCCAAAGGTGGTAATGGAAAACCTGCCATGTCATCGACCCAAAAGCTTGCCCCAAACTCGCTCACAACTTGACCTTGACAATTTTGAATTTGTTGCGATTGATCCGAGCCTACTTCGTCGGGGCAGGCTTTGAGATCCTGCAATCGCAGATTGCTTAGGGCCTCTTCATTCTGATTGTCCGTCAATGGGTCATCGTTAGACAGCACCCCCAAAGAACCCAAACACAGACCACTCGGAATAGTGGCTTCAATGCTACCTACTGACCCTACAATATTTATTTTTATTAATTTATTATTTTATGAAAACATGGAATTAATGCAGAATATAAAACTTACGATTTGTATAGATTCATATAAAATAAAATGTAGAATTAATTAAACACTATCTAATTTAGACGTAACATATAAAAACTTTCCAGTTATTGTATAAACGATACAAATTTGAAAACTTGAATTTTAATTTTAGTTTGCAACACGTGAATAAATATTAATTTTTAATTCATTCAAAAGTTTAGAATCTATACTTATTATGGGATTATTAAAAACACCTACTTTCAATTTTTTTATTCAAATAAAAATGCATTTTTATTTGAACTTGACTTTTCTAATAGAAATACTACTTAAAATTATAACAATTTACATTCGGTAACTTTTCATGTGCATTTTATTTTCATTTTTTTTAATAACAGAACAAAATAACGAATAAAATCAAATAGCGAAGTAATGCTAATAAAAAATGTTATATTATTAACAAATTAAAAAAAAAGTTATATTATCTATTTTGAAACTTAGTGTTTTCGAATCTGAATTTAAGATTTTTTATTAATTCAAAAAAAGAAATACTAAATATTAATACTATTTTTAATTTATGAAACATATTATTTTTTATATTAAATTGAAATTTTAAAGTTCAAATATAAGATGAAGTATAAAATAAAGTAATTTTTCTTATCTGAAAGACAACAATAAAATGTCATAATTTAGAATTACTATGCTGGAACAATACAAACGTAAATGTAACGTTTTCATATAGTAAAATTATGGAAAATCACAACCATGTCATGCTTATAAAGAAATTAGATTAGTTTTTTTAAAAATTTACATTTGCAAAATTACATTTAAAAGTAGTAAAATACTTTTTTAGAAAATGCATTTTTACCACATTGCAAAATAAAAGAAACACTTTAATATTTTCACTACCGTAAATTAATGAACATTTTTAAATTAAAATGAATATAATTACAATTGAAAAATGCATATGCAATTTGTAATAAAATCACGTGAATTAAAAATTGAATAAATTACAAAAGTTCTATATGAGATATCTATATTTATCAATAAGCTCACACAGTTATTTCATTAATTTTGCCACTCTTTTTCATTTTCTTTAGAAAATTGTTCAACATAAAATTATGTATGATTTCTAATCGTTTCTTTTTTTTACGCAAGCATTAAATTTTTGACAATTTTTGATCAAAAATGTCACGGGAGCTAGAAATGATCAAATGAAAAACGGTTAAATAAAAAAAAAGACCGTTTACCTGAGCCAAGGATGTAAGGTGACTCGGAGGTGCTCGTCGAATGGTGGTTCTGCAGAAACTCCATCTCTGCGAAATTTCTATCCACGGTTAGAAACACCCCCTTGACCACCCCTCACCGTTGCGAGTTAGCTGGCACCCTTCTCTCGCGGAGATGTGGTCCAGCCCCTCTCGTTGTCCTGGCAACCAAACGTTGCGCGCATCAAAGCACCTTTTTCATGCTAAATACGCGTCCACCACTTCTCACTCTGTTCTTTAACGAGAATAACTAAATGCTAATTGAATCAGCAAAAAGGAAAAATAAAGAGAAAAAAAATGAAAGTATAATTTAAGTCAATCCGTTCAACATATTATACTCGAACGAATTAAAAATAATGCTTTATTGTTTACAAATTCAAGTGATTTAGATCCAGTGGTGAAAATAATTCATATGCGTTATATGTGTGTCTATTGGAAGCAAAAGATGTGTTGTATTTCAATAAGAGCATGTAACTTTTTTGTGGTATTTGTAAAATCACATGATCATGTATGATAAAATATTTAGATGCATATATAACCACAATTTATAAAGTAAATATAAACATGCATAGTCAGGTTACAGAAATAGCGAATTTAAAGAAATGCATTTGTAGTTTATATATGGTTTAGAGATATCTTGTAAAAATTAATCATTTAATGAATTAACGTATTTAAAATTTACTTCTTTTAGTATAGGAGCATATATCTGTTTATATGTAAAATTTTAAAATTATTGAAAAAGACCTATATTACATCCATTATCTTTTCACATGTCTGTAAACTGCTAAACTGACGTGACCGATGATTTACAAAATCTACACTAAATGTACACGAACTGTGAGAGTTAGCTGTTTTTGCCCAAAATTGGTATCATATATATGATTAAAGAATTAAGTTATTAAAAACTTGTATGTATAATGTATCAAATCTTATTCACTCTTTTACAAGTGTTCATTAGAAGTAGTTTGTATCTGTTAGTTATTATGCGATTTTGGCTCTTTTGTGTCCAAATTCTAATTGGAATCAACTTCTCGTTTAAATTAATATAATATATAAATAATAATAATAATAATAATAATAATATTAATAATAATAAATTAAAAAAAAACAATTTTT
>JABFOX010001492.1:0-12898 GCA_022817665.1 Axea sp. ZL-2020
CTCGAACCCCTTTGCGGTTATTCTCAATTTATTATTTTTTATATCAATTTGTGATAACGTTGGACGTGTATTGTATTTGTAATTCCTTTCTTAACCAAGGCAGAATTATCGATGCTAAACATATAAACTTTACATAATTTATTTTGCTTTATATTTTTATAGAAAAAACGCGAACAAATTGCAAATGGCATATTTGAGATTCTTATTTATTCCGAATGCAACACAGATTTCAATGATTAATTTATACATTGTCTTATTCAAATTTGCACTTTCATAATTAAACTTTAAACATTTTAATAAACTTTAATCAATTTAATAAATAAAATGGAAAATGACAACTGCAAGTAATTTTAAATTTGAGACAGATCAAATTAAGCGATATCATATCATATATTGTAATACTTATATACATAAACAATACATTTCTTTACCATTTCGTAAATGGCGAATTTGAATCATCCAAAACTTTGTCCCACGGTTTGCTCCATTCCACACATTGTGCAATATCGGCCCAAAATTCTTCTGGGCTTTCAACAGACCTTCGGAAAGTATCCTCGTACAAAGCACTTCGATATCGATTTTGACTTAATATATAATCTGTAAATAAAACAATCGTGATTACTTTATAACAGTCATACATTTAGTACATTGACAAAGAGCTTAAAACGAAAAGTGAAATTATCCGTGCTGGTGAAACGTGATGATCTTAAAGCATAATGCTTAAAATGTGAAAAATATGACATTGAGTAAAATTTAACGAAGTCCAACCTTTCTAAATTAACAAGTTCCATTGATATTTCAATGAAATTTCTAACAGAAACTTATGCAAATTTTACGTTTCATTTATTAACTTAATATCGCAAAATAACTTTATGTCAAAAAATGTTCACTTTTCGTACAAAATTCAGTTAATGATATTAATTTATTGCTGGATGGTTGAAGAAGAATAGTAGAGTAAAAAATCACGTCTCTTATAGGAATACCACTGCGGTAATAATAGGATAACGTTACAACACAATAAGGATAACATTACAATATTTGTCAATAAATAATTTATTCTGCTATATACTCGTATTTCACTGAATGCGAATCATCGTATCAGTTGTTATTATAAATGCGCATAGAAAAGGTTAAGATATAAAAAGAAGACAAAAAAAATACAAATTAGAAATCATTTCGAAATACTATGAGATTACAAAAATGATGATTAATGATATAATGATAAAAAAGACCCGGAAAAAATATGGAGCGAGATAAAAACAATGTTGAAGAATCCGCAAAGGTAACGATGGGAGCTTAAAATTGAAATGTAAATAAACCGTGGTTCGATGATAGTGAAGAAAAACTTAAAGAGAGACGCCAGTAGATTTTGATTCGCTGATAGATTTGGAAAAGAAAACGTAAATATAAAAAAAATAGGATCATGAATATCAAAAATAAGTTTAAAAGAAATAATACTCGAGATGCGTATAAAGGGACAAACTCAATTAGAAGTATTTTCAGAGCCGATAAGATACAATACGCGATAGAAAAGTTGCGGATCGAGACGGAATATTAAATGCATGGAAAGACTATTTCGATAAATTACTTAGTGTCCGCGTAAGGCAGTTTCAAGAAAGTTGTGACGAAATTCACATCCCCGAGCTTAAAATAGAACGACCGATGTACGAAGAAGTAGTTAATGTGATAAAAAATTAAAAAAATAACAAAGCTGCAGGTGTCGATCAATTAACGAGGGGAACTAAATGAATATGGCGGAATTGCAATGACAAGCAAAATCGAACAACTTATCGCGGCTATATGGGATAGAGAAACAATACTAAAGGAGTGGAATGAATCAATTATCATTTCGATGTTTAAAAAAGGCGATAAAAACTGCAACGATTACCGGGAAATATCACTGCTGTCTACGCGCTACAAAGTATTTCCAACGCGATTACTAAATAGAATCACACCATATGCGGAAGAAATTATGGGACAGTATCAGTGTGAAAGAAATTAAAAGTATCGGGGAAATGGAAGTATTTTAAAAAAGCGTACGATTCCGTTAAAAGAACGCGGATGCGTAATATGTTGGTACTGCAAGGCATTCCGATAAAATTAGCTAAATAAATACAAATTGGCTTCAATGAAAACTTTGATAAAGTACGAATAGGAAAAGATCTATCGAAAACCTTTGAAATGCACAACGACTTGAAACAGGGTGGGCGTAATCTTACCCCTACTTTTTAACTTAAATCTAGAATACGTGATGCGATCGGTATTAAAAAGAGAACAGGGAGCGACACTGAACGGTGTGATAAAGGCATAGGCCTTCGCAGACCACATAGATTTAATTACATGCAAAGAAGGGGCATGTAGAAATTGTAGGAATCTTAATCAACGTGGTTGACTCACTATTTGAATCAGTTTAAGAATTTAAACATCTCGGTACAATTATTACGGAAAATAATGAAATCTATGTTGAAATTTGGGAAGTAAAATTTTATTGGATAAACTGATCATTATATTTGTACATGTTACAAGATTGTCCAGCATTTATTTTCATTGTTGATTAATTAAAAATGACTTTAACTTCAAGTTATTTTTTGCATTAAAAAGTAAATTAATCCAAACTTGGCATGCAAACGTAGTACTGTACACTTCAGCTTATTCGTTATGGCTAGGGTTTTGGCTAAGGCTAGGGGGTGACAGCGTATATTGACTTGAAGCGTTATTTATCCTTTTACACAGAAAATCCGCAAGTTTGTCGCATTACTACCAGCGCACGGTAGAACGAATTGTAATTAAAATATATTTGACATCGTGGATTCTCTATTTGAAATTTTTAAGTTACGTGGCCGCATTAACAGATAATATAGTATTATTCCATCATAATAATTTTTTGACTTGTGGATAATGTTAATATTTATGAAATTGTGGATAATATTATTATGAGATACATACAAACATATGCAAGTAATTATTTATTTATAAAATATAATCTTAAGAAATGAAATTGTAATAAATATATTCGTTGCATATATATATGAATGCAGAATTAAAAAGATATATATAAAAAGAAATATATAAAAAAATTCAACAGCAAAAGAACAGTGTCATCTTATTATTTTGTTTACAAAACAATTTGCAAAGTAAATTAAGCTAAAAACATCATCTTAGTGTATAATGCAAAACCAGTTTATTGCATAATATTTAGAAATTAAGTTAACTAGCAACAAAAAAATAATACAGGTAACTTGAAATTTGTTTGTTAGTTTTTTATTTTGCTGAATAAAAAATTCTATTATATAAAAATTTATTTTAGAATGTATATAAGAACTTGTACGAAAAAAGTTAAAAAATTTATATAATACTATAAATCCTTACATTCTTTACATTTGAAATACAAATCAGAATATATAATATAAATATTTTTAAAAATCAATTTGAAGGTATAATTACTCAATTAATTTACAGGTCGATTTTTGTACAAAAATTATCATATGAACTTATATAAAAATTATACACTAATACTACATATAATGTACTTCTTTAAAAAATATAAATACATATAATAATTAAATAGAATTATTCATATTAAATGCATGTAAAATTTATATAAAATACTATACACGATTGTAAGAAACAGATTTTAATTTTGATTTGTAATGAAAATCCAAATATATTAAATACAGAATAAAAATATTTAAAAATATAATACTATTTATCTTATTTTATAATACTATTTTATTATATTATAAAATATAAAGATTAATTGGTTGAAAAAGATAATTTATTAATGAACAAAGTGCATAAATAAGTGAATCATAAAATACATCAGAACAATGCACAACATTTTTAAATAACTCAAATGTTTTAATGTTTAATAAATATGTCAATTGGGTAATTGTGTAGAATTACTACCTCCACCCAATATAGGGTTTCTGTATGTAGAATTGACGTGCATTGAAACGCTAATGACGAATCTGAAAGAATTTTGCGATGATTTTTATTCGTTCTCGAGATATTCGAATTTATTTGTCCGAAATATGCAGCATCCGGAGAGCAAAACAAGGAGTGTTTATACATGTATTCGATGTAGTTTTTAATGCTGATTACAATTCTGCAGGAATGTTTAAATAATCTTTAACAGTTCGCGAGATATTTGCTATTTTGTAAACGATAAAACATTCACACTCAATGCGCATGTGCAGTGAAGCTGTAACTAATTTAAAATTTAAAAATTACATTTTATTGGACGAAATGTAAAATAGAGAGTACCCCAAATGTGCAACTATCCTTTCTTAAAGCGGCACGTGAATCGGCTAGACTTGCTTCCTTTATACACAATATCTCTGTGTTTACAATTCAAACTTAAAATTTATTAAATTTACTGGATAAAATCAAGGACTACTTTAGAAATGTCAAAAATCAATGAAAGTGGCGTTAAATTAATAATTTTGAAAGAAAACTTTTTTAGATAAGTTTGTTTTATTGTAAAACGCACATTTATTTTTGTAAAACAATCTAAAATGCAATGCTCACATATCAACGTGAATGCATCTTTGCTTATTTATTGAACTTTTATAAATTACTGTGTTGATTAAAGTAGTTAATCAAGTAAATTAGTCTATTGATTGTGTTACGTTTTAAAACATTTCTGTTTTATTTTTGAAATGCCAATTTGGATATTCTGTTGTACTTTATTCGCGAAATGGATACGAATAGTTAACATTTTACAATTAAGAAATGAACAAAGAACACAAATACACATACTGACGCTGACATGGAAATATTGCATTTTAAGTTTTACACAGTCGACGATAAATATGTGATTTACAATAAATGCAACGTATCTAATGACGATATTTACCACTTTCGTTCATTTGTGATATTTTTAAAGCAGTCTTTGATTTTTTATCCAGTGAATTCATTGAATTTTAAGTTTTAATCAACACCGCGAGGCTTATTCATATGACCAAAAGAGGTCTTCAGACAATGAATTCTGACCCGAATTACATTTTGTTGTCTTGATAATTCATTTGAAAATTTATTCATTTACTTACATTTAATTTGTATGTTAACTTGTATAAAAATTATAACTTTTTGTTTTGAACGATATTTATATATAATACTAATGTATAATATAATATTATGCATTATAATATTAATAACAAATGAACGGCGCTAAAAGGAGCTGCTCGCTTGGAGACAGCGACTTTGGGTGAGCGCCTTTTTGCGCTGTTCGTTCGAAGCGAGCAACTCTACCAGAGCGCCAGAGTGAGCGTCTGTGATTGAGCGCCTAAAGGCGCTGTTCGTCGCGAAAGGGTTAATGTTATTCTTTCAAATTTAATTTGAAATGCAATTTAAGTTTTTTCCATTAATGGAGAGATGTTCGTTCTATATCTTTTGAAACATATATGAAAACTCTATTTCTGGCATTGTTCACATTTGTGGTTTTAATTACCTAATTCTCATTTACATAAATAAAATCAAAACTATTTTAAATGTTAATATATATATATATATATATATATATATATATATATGTATAATTTCTCTTTGGTGTTTAGTTCCATTGACATAAAAACGCTAAATTACAAAATTCGAAAGTATAATTTTTTACTTTATTATTCAATACATCCAAAACATTTGAGAAATTTTATTTCATAAAAAGAAATTTTATTTCATTTTGCTTTATCAAAAGCCACAATTTACTTTTTATTTGTTTACTCTTTAACTGTTATTTTGTTATTTTCTTAAACTTTCAACTTAACGTTGAATTTTATTCCTCGAAAGCTCTATTTTTCGCATAGAAAAATAAAATGAATTAACAAAAATTGTTATTTTATTTTTTCATTAAAACAAAATGTTTTTCCTGATTAGTTCGTATCAACATTTATAGTTATGTGAAATATTACTTTTACATAGGTTGATATTTTTATATATATACAGTTGATAACGCGGTTAAATATATTAGATACTTTTCCTATTTTATGCAATATATGCATATCGTGTGAAGCAAAATTACTCGTGAAATTTTCAGTGTATTAATTTTTGACACTGCAAAATTAAATATCTAATTTAATATTTTGGAAACTAACAATAATTGGAAACTAATAATGCATTTATCTTATAAAAGCATTTCCATAATTCGTTACTAGTCATAAAATAACAAAAAGACGCACAATTATAAACAAATAAATTATTTTTTCACAAAACAACAGTTTGAACAATTTTTATAAAATACAAGCAAAGGTGTATGAGTAAAGAATCTTCGGAAAACTCTTAAAATCGAATATCTACATCAAACTTTTTCATAATAATTGCAGAATGATACTCGATGTATAATATAAATTATTAGGTTAAAAAGTAACAAAAGAATAAAACTAAAATTGACTGAAAAATCCTAAATAATTTCGTACAATTATTTAGTATGTAATATGATTTCGCTGGTTTTATACGTATTTTTTTATTACTGTCTACTTTGGCCATTTTTGTTTAACTTTTTATAATTTGCATTATAATTTTTATTCACATGCAAGGTTTTGTTGTAAAATTCCAAACGAATACACAGGGTGTTTACTTTAAGTTGACAACTCGGAATAAGCCAATATGCTCCCTCCCACCACTCCATCAGGCTGGGACGGGAAATAATTTTGACATTTTAAGTGGAATCCTTTATGTGACAAAATATGTTGAATTTATTTGAATCATTTCTATATCTCTAATATATATCCTATATTTATATTTATGTTATTTCTTATAAGTTAAAGTTAAAATTTACCACCATTCGAAAGAGAGAGAATCAATATTTAGATTTTTTAGCTTTTCTCTTTTGATATGCTGGAATTGATGTACGTAGTTCTAGATGTCGATGCTTTTACTTAAAATTACAATTACGTTGTAAAAAAATATAATACCTATAACTTCCAAATTTTCACTGTGATACCTCTCCCTTCTTGTTTCTTTCATATGATATTTATATGTATAAATACTATACCACATATTCATTCTTTGGTTCTATAAGTTTACCTTGATGCTTCTCTGATTATTCACCTGGTTTTTTACCAGCTAATTTCCTGATTATTTTTATTTTGATTTCATCTTTTTTACTTTTGCTAGATCCAGAGTTTATATTCTTTCATATTTTTTTCTGCACGTTTCAATTCCAGTAGTCCAAAAATCTTTGCTATTGTTTACCTCGCTGTCTACTTTTCTTTGCCCATCTTTCTGTACCTCGTCTTGTTTATTTATTTTTTCACAGTTACATCCCAAATCATCCATTTTCATTTTTTCCCTTCTATTCGTATTTTTTCACTTTTTTGCACTCCCACAATCAAATGACAAAAGTTTTAATTATAATTTTAATAACTTTAAATAAATTGAGTTATTTAAAGTTTGTCGCTCTAAGTCTAAATTTGCACATTCCAATTCTAGATCCAAACATATTTTAATTGATATTCCGTATCAAGTAATTTTCTAATTCGGATTTATTTTTCACCAATACCTCTATTTATAATTTTCCTACTTCGTGTGCATTTCCCCGCCTTCTAATCAAAATATTATTTTTTCTTCTCAATTTTTCTTTTTGTTACATCTTTTTTTTTAAGTACTCAACTCCTCCATTACTTAAACCGCTTTCCGAACTTCTCAACTACCCTGACAGTTGACTTCCTCCACCTTACTCATCAACTTTACTTGTCACTTTACTCATTCCCTCTTTCAAATGCTTCTAGTTCATCCTCTGCATTTGTTAACCTTTAATTCCACTTCATCTTTCTTTCATTAACTCTTTATTTAATTCAACGTGTTTTATTTTTAATGTTATATAGTAATTATTTAATCTCGTGTACCCTTTTTGACATCTCGTTTCATAAGAATCACTCATGTTTCGATGTGTTTGCTCAATTTGTCAAGTTAACTCAATTTTATTTCTTCATAATTATTCCATTTCTTATCTGTAGTTTTTGTTGCGCTTATCCTTACTTTTACCGCATGCTTGACACACGTTCCTACTCAACTCCGCCCATTTATTTCTAATTTAGCTTTCGTTTTTATTCCTTTTATAAAAACTTAAACATCACATTTATATTTAATAACTTTTCTTATTTATCTTATTAATATATTATTTAATAAGAAAAAAAAAAAAGAAAAAAAAACAAACAGAATTAACACATAACAACACAAATAATTTCTATTATTATTTAGTAGTTTTATGCATATAAATTTAATATATAAATTTCACCAACAGAATAATCCGAACGAAATATTAATATTGCAGTGTACGTAATATACATTTTCGTTAAGGGCATTCTTTATATAAAATGTATTTATCTACGTGAGCATTTTTCTAGAACATTATTTATATATTTTATGAGAATAAAATAAAGCGCTTTGTGTCAAATCAACTATAACAATACAGATATAGAGGAAATATAAAAAAAAATATATAAAAAGTGAGATTAACTCAAATCTGAATTTTGTTAGCCATTATAACTCACATATCCTTTATACTAACATGTAACATATATTGCACTAAACGTGTGTTGAACATATGTAGAATGTAGTTCATATATATTACATAGAATACATAAACACGTAACATTAAACTTATACTGACAAAATTATAAGAACAATCAATGGAATATTGATATAAAATGCACGTTGATAAAATGAATCGTTTTTTTTTGAGCTTTTACCGGATAACACAAATAATTCGGAAGTCTACTGTCATCAGCTGGGCAATTTGAATGATGCACTTCAACAGAAAAGGCTAGAATTAATCAACAGAAAAGGTGTGGTGTTCCACCAAGATAATGCGAGACCTCATTCAAGATTGGAAACTCGCCAAAAGCTTTTACAGCTTGGACGGGATGGGACCCATCATATTCTCCAGATCTGGCACCGTCTGATTATAATTTATTCCAGTGTCTACAACATTTTTTACACGGTGAATCCTTTGCTTTAAATGAAGAGGTGAAAAAATATCTAGATCAGTTTTTCCAGCAAAGAACAACAATTTTGTGAGCGTGAAATCACACTGTTGCTAAAAAGATGGCGAAATATATTGGGCCGGAAAGGACGATGTATAATTCGATAAAACATTTATTCACTATAAGAAAATCGTCTTTCATTTTCATAAAAAGAAACGACATTACTTTCCGAACAATACTTATTACAGAGAAGTCAGATTTAAAAGCGGCGTTGTCGAGAGGGCGGTGGTTTTTATAGCCACAGTTCCTTTTGTTATACGAGGTGTCTTTCCCTCAGAAGATGCGCCTTGGTATCTCTCGGCGAAGACGTTATCGGTGAGAACGGATGTTGACGAGATGCAACATTCGCTAGTTGCATTTCGTTTTCTTCGTTTAATGAAAATTTGATGTAAAATAAATTTGGTACTTCGCAGGTGCTCGAGCGTAAGATTTCATTTTCGCATGGAAAACAGTTGCAAAGAATATATTACGACCTCGTTTGACGGATGTAACAACTGGCAGTATAAATTAATTCAATCCATTTTCAAAAGATGACTTTGTCTTTTGTGAATGCTGCACGGTGACAGCGAATTTCGGTGGTTTCGGAGAGACTGGACTTCTGTCAATAATACCCAGTTTGTTTCACTTTGACTTTCGTAAAGGAATCTTGTTTTTTACTATGTTGAATATAGACTCTTACTAGGTTGAATAACGTTTTTACTATGTTGAATATAGTTTCTCACTGTGTTGAATATAGGTTTTTTATTATGCTGAAGAAGAAGATGTGTTGAAAACAAAGAATCGGAGGTATTACTCTAACGAAAACAAAAAACGGAGCTTGCGAAAACATTGAAAATGATTCAATTAGTTGTTTCCTACGATTAAAATCCTTGGTTATGTTTCAGAAGCAAGGCAATTGCTTTTGAAATTTGCAGAAAATTTATTGGAAACATTCAAGTGGGACATTTTAGCCCACACACTTTCTGAACATTTGCAGATCACCGGTTCATTTTTACGCAGAAATCGAGAATTGATTCTTAATTTGAATCATCTCGATAGGTGGTGAATCGAAAACTACCTGAGAAAGACAGAAATAGCTAGCGATGGACAGTACTTTGATCTGTTCGTTCGTTTCATTTAAAAAAAAAAAAAGGAAATTTCGACCGCAAAAGAACGACTAACCGAATTCATCCTAATATATACCTTATTTTTAAGCAGTATAAGAAAAGAGACGCAATTATTCCAATTTTGCGTTCTTTGATTAATTCCAAAATCAGTTTAGTCTACGTAATTATTTGTTCTTTCGAACAACTGTTTCGTTCATGATAATTTCCAGTCAAAGTTGCCGCATTCTTCTTGAATCCGCTTGGAAATTTGAAGTGAATTATAGATTCAATGAAAACGAACGACGCAACCCATTGGACCATTAAAGTCCGAAACATTAACTTTATAAAAATGATGCTCTGTTCATTGGTGAAGAGTTGGATCACATTCACAAGTATTATACAACAAAGTTTTACAAAGTCTTTAATCTGGAATCTTCAGCGCGCTTCGAACTGATTCAGATTTCAACTTAACTGGCAACTCTTTGTCTATTCGAGTCACCCAACCGAAACATGAAATTTATAGAAACACGCTCGTGGTTCGATTATTTAATCGTGAAAAGAACACTGCTCGCTCTTGAAATATAAATGTTTAATTATTCGTGCGTCTATGAATGAATTAAACGACTTCGTTTTGACGATTAAATAATCGACCGTAAAGAGATGCTATTGCAGCTGCATGAAAAGTCGTCGTTAATGAAGAAAAGGGAGCGAACGGGGGAGAAGAGACAAGCGACTTTCAATATCACGAAAATCTGAATGCGTGAGAAGATAATTCAAAAATCATTTTCCCACGTTCACCGCCCGTACGATTGTACCGAAGTTGACGGACCTTGTGCCAAAGGTCCCACCTCTGTCCCCGATTTGGATCTCCGAAATTTGTTCATCCCTGGTTCGATACGAGCTTTTTTGACCGAGGCGCGTCTTGCTCCAACGAGTTCAACTCCAGTTCCTTCCCCGTCGTTGTCCTTTTTCAACACAGGAGCTTCGCAAACCTTACTTTTCACCGCGACAAAGCCGTGCTTTCGCGAAATCGCCCAGATTAATTCAATCCCCATCACCGGCGCTGTTGAACCAAGGATAGCGAGGGCTTCGGATCGTTGAAATTCTATTTAAAAAATATACAAAGTGCGCATAAATATTGAAAAAGCGTTTTAAATTGATTTGTGTAACATTTGCGCGTTGAAACGCCGTGCCTTTGTTTCGGTGAAGGTAAAGTTTACACACGCTCTTTTCAGTGCAGCAGAAGCAGTTGTAATCACATGACTAAATCTATTGTGAATGCATGGAAAATAAAAGCATCAGAGCAATATTGTCGTTAAAAGCCTGCTCGGTATAAGAGGTAATTGTCGCAAAACTGCACCGTGATCATTTTCTCTGTCGTATTAGCGGTTCGATTTTTGCGTCATTTCGTGATGATTTCAGTACTCCAGTGTACATGCAATTCATGCTCTACACCTATTGTTACATTTCGAAACGAACGGCAATGATTCAGAAATTCTTGCCAGTAACGCGCTGCGTCCGAAGAACCGTCGAATATGTGATTTCCATGCGGCATTCGTGGCTGTGCAACGATTTTCTTTCATTCTCCTCAGATCAGTCATTCAGTTTTTAGACGAAAAGAAAAACGTACCCAAACGGATGCGATCCGATCTTAAAGCGCAGATGAGGACACGAATACTTTATTTTCCCTCACGTGGGAGTTATTCCGCTTTCCGAACGACGCGAAGCAATTTTTACAGCGCTTCCTCTCGTAACGCAAAACGTTATCAACAATTTATCTGTGTTTTTACAAGTAACACGTCTGACAACATTAAAGCAGTACTACTGCATGTCAGTGCGGAAAAAACATATTTGGAAATACGCCGTGACACTAAAAATATTTTATTGAGGCTTCTGACGAAAACACGGTTAAAAAACAAAAGCTGAAGAATGGTAGATCAAAGAGCAGTCGGGTGCACTTTGATGGTGCAAACTTTTATCCCTTCCGCGCGCTCTTTTTTCTCCCCTTTTTAGGCACCTCTTTTCCAGTACAGGTTCAGTCGGCGCTTCAAGAGCCCTAATTTTCTTCTGCAAAGGAAAAAAATATGGCAACAAATATTTCACGAGATTGAGGCAGCCTGAAAATGAGGCAGAGCATTCCGAAAAAAAGATTTCTCAATCTTTTGTCCACAGTGGTCAAAGTCGTGCTATAATCGTACGGCTTTGAATCGCTGCTGGAGCTTTTTACTGGTCTCAAAAATTTCACTTTTCAGTTCGCACGAATGATCAACTCTTTTTAAGAAAAGTTCACTCTATTTAAATTTACATTCAGTGATACAGATGTACGCTTCGGCACTCCAACGACAGCTGTTGATTTCATTTCTTTTTGTTTAACGAGAAATGAAGTGTTTTTATTAGTTAATTTTTTAGTAATTTCGGGAGTGAGACATATTTTGTCAAACGTTAATAAATTCAGGCTTCGTTTGAAGCAGATCTTTGTAAATGCAATTTTGCAGACATTTGAAACGTGGTGTTTTTGTTTTAAAAAATGGTGGCTGTCAATAGGAAATGTGCTTATACAACAGTTTGTTTGATTAACGTGTGTGTGATGATTTCTTTGCGTGATGATATTTTCCAATTAAAGGAGCGGAGGCTTTTATTTGGCGTAATTAGAAAATTTGTCGAAATTGTTGAGCAAGTATTATAACTGCTAAATATGTGTTGTATGAATGTGGTTTTGTGCAATGATGTAGAAATATACGCAAATTAAGAGTGATACCAAATTGATAAAAACTAACAGAAATGGAGTTAATAAACATTAAACGTAGCAAATTAAAAGCATTTAAACGTTCGTTG
>JABFOX010001493.1:0-12897 GCA_022817665.1 Axea sp. ZL-2020
CCCATGAAGAAAAGTCCCCCCTCAAAAAAACAAGCAATAAAAACCATAAAGGAAAAAACTGTATGGTGTGATCATAAATGAAAAAGGGGGGGGGAGGGCAAAAAGCAGTCGAAAAAGTACACAGCTCCAAATATAAGTTTATAAAAAAGACAAAACTGAATAAAATTGAAAACATAGTTTTCAATAAATCGAGTTTAAATTGAGATTTATTAATTAATCGATAACCAAACAATTCAGAAGTTACATTTGATCACAAAGTACAAAAGCACTTGAAGGTTAATGAACATAAAATCCCGCGACTATGCATATAAGACAGAATGTATTTTTGTATCAAATTGACACAAAAAACGTGACTAATTAAATGAATACATGCTTCGATTCAGTTACTGAATGATTTATCCGAAAATTTGTCAGTATGATTGTTATCATTATTGTGTAAATATAGACAAAGTGGTGTAGCAGAGTTGGGAAGCTATTTGCATTTTTAGCTTTTGCCGACAACTTATCGATTCTCGATGAAAACAACAAAGGAACAGATCATTTTATAAAATCGTTAAATTAAAATTCAGAGAAACAAGTAAAAGCTATATAAACAATTTATTACCTTCTTCTTGCGACGGGGTGTTCCCTTGCCACCGATCCGGACTTGGGATTGTAATTTCTTTAATTTTTCGGGATTCATATTGCTTTGCGAAAAATATGAATCTCACAAATGAAAATGTGCCGATTATACAGAAATTGAACAAATTATCAATTTACTCTTGACAAAAATTTTTACTCATCAGCAACCGGTAGAACCGCACGTGTTACCTATTATTTGCAAGAATGAGAAAATGGAAGCTGTTCTCCACACTGAATACTAAAGTCAAAAATCCGCGTGCCAGGGATTTCCGTCAGGTCACATGGCTTAAATAACACTTCCGTTTTTACATTTGCAATTTAGTACGTATTATTATAATTGACAAGACTTTAAAAATGTTTAGCGTTTAATAAATATTTAAAGTTTTATTTATCTTAATACTGTAAAACAATTATCAATCACTGTATTTATTACTACATGATTTTTGTTATTTATAGACTATTTTATCAAAGAACAAAAAAGTGACGTGGAAAATTATTTAACTTGCTAATATTTTTAAAAAATGAACTCAATAATGGAGTACTTGCTCAGCGAAAGTTTATGTTATTTAACATATCGAGATGGAATTATGGATGACTTTAGTAGTATTTATGGCACTGTATATATTTTCTAAAGTTTAATTTAAATTTATTAAAAATTTTATAGTTATTAAATTTCCTTTCTCTGTTTTTGAATTCAAATATTATATTAAGTGGTTTTATAAATATTTTATCGAGTATGACATATGTAAATATATATGAATGTATGAAAATTATATGAATGCGAGTTCAATTTGAATTCCTTTTTTTCGTATATTTGTAAATCTCGTTGTTTTAGAACCTAAATGGCTCCAGTCACGTCACTAGTACATATCAATAGGACTAGTTGCAATTTTTTTAACTTTTATAACGAATGAGTTTACGAGATTTTCAAAACAAGTTTCATGACTAGATGGCATATTCGAAATGTACTATTAACAATACAGATGGCTTTAAATGTTGGCTGAACTGACGAACGCGCGTTCGAAAAGTATTCACACAATCCGGAAATGTATAAGTAGGGAAATTTATATTAAGGCCATGTATCATGGATGCTTTCACGAAGTTAGTATCTTTTTAAATATAAATTATATCGTGCATTATATTTTCATTAACTGACCCTAACGAGATTTTGTAAGTATGTAAGAATTTATTCAATTTATAAGTCTAAATATTTTCTCTAATATACGGATGTATTTCGAGAACTACAAACTCTCTGTGAGCAGACGACAATAAAGCATAGTTCGCAAACTACATTCGCATATTTGATTAGAAATGTAGATTTGTGAGCTCAATAAATTTTTCCATACTTACAGAATTTGGCTATGATTATTTTATGACAATATAATGTGTGATGCCGTTTGTATTCAAGAAGACACTAAATCCGTGAAGTCATCCGTTATACATAGTCTTAATCATGAATAGGGATGACTTTTGCCAACTGCGATTTTTTGAAAATTGAATTTCATTAGTGGAAAATGTTTTTCTCATGCGATAGAATCGCTACAGTTAATGGCATGATGTTTGATTAGGATCACTTTAAAATAACAAAATAATCATTATAAATATAATCACACGATTCTTTAATAATGGAAGGACATCTTGAATAACAAATATTTTACTTTTGCTATTTAGTACAATCTGGCTAATCAGTTTCGTTTTATAATCTAACCTATGCAAAAAAAGCAGGGTCTGGTAGCCGGATTATGTTAAATGCAAAAGTAAAATATTTGATATTCAAACTATCCTTCCGTTATCAAAGAAAAGCGTGACTACAATCATATTTATTATTTTAATATTTTAACTATGTAAATTTAAAATAACACTAATTCCGAGATTCTAGACTCGAAGAAGCAAGTTAATTTTTTATTGTATAGTAAAATAATGACACCGAGTAAAGTTCCCGCCTGAAAATCGAAGCTTTGCGTTATTACAGAAAGGAAGCGCTGACATCAACTTCCGTCGAACCTGAAGTTCTCATCAAAGTGGTTTAGATTTAAAGGTCATCGTCATACAGCGCCGATTGGTTGGATTGTCGGTCTACAAATTTTGTTCACGGAAACTCATATTTCGTACGGCTCCATTGTCCCGCGAATCGTTGTACATCATCATTTGAGAATCATTCGCCAAGTGAACTACAAACTTCTCTCAGGTAAATTTCATTTTTAACAAAGAATTGCCGGCCTCGACTCCACGCATTCGTTCATTATTTACGAACCACCGCTTTCTCGGCAAGGCACAGCTTGCACGTGGTCTGCGTCGTTCGTCCCGCCATAGTCGAAATCGGCCCGGTGGGTTGCCGCCGCTCAATTTTTGTCAGCCATTGCTCCTTTTTCATTTACCGCGTGGCTGTTTCAAGCTTTTTCTCGCTGTTTTTCACAATTTTTCGCAACACATTGCTAGAAGAATTGATTACACGGCGTCATTCGGATGCCATCTTCGCACCGCAGGTTCCCCATAATCTTTTAACGGTTCGCGTCGCACACGATCCACGTTGCTCTCGTATGGCGATCACTTGCGGTTAACGTTTTCGTGAGTGAAAATGTACAAATAGTCCCTCATTTTCACGGAATCTTTCATTTCTTCTGATTTTTTTCTTTTTCCTTTTTTTTTTAAACTCGTTTATAAGTGTACGTGAGGGGGGAGGTCTCTATACGTGTGCATGCTTGTGTTGGGCGCACGCTTGTGGGTGCTGTTGTATAAGGAATCGTAACGAAAATTCGGTTTACAAACACGTGCACTTATTTTTGTGTCTTGGAAAAAAATAGTAGTTTTTATTGTTGAGTTATTTTAAGTTTTTTTGCATATTTTGAATTATTTTATGTTTTTAATACATATAAAGGTTTAAGTGTATTTTTGTTAGACTGTTTGTACATTTGAAACAATGTTGGCCGTTTAATTATTTTTCTGAATCCAAAATGAGGAAACATGAAATGTGTGTTTGAATTTGTGAGCGTGTTATTAATTTGTGTGAGTCATGCATGTTTGAATTTTTTGTTTCTTTTATCTAAGTACATTTGTGAGCCGATTACACTTTTGATGCAATAGAAATCGCGCAGAATTTCGTTTTGTGTGATAATAATTATAACTTATTTATCAATGGAAAGTATGACTTTTATTTTTTAACTCACCTGGGTCTTATTCTTTATGAATTGTTAATTGCTCTAAAGACTTGATCACAAAGTTTAATACTGTCGAGTCATGTGTAAAGTCAATAAGAAACAGTTTATTAAATTTTCATAATTATTTTAAAAGTAAATTTTATATGAAACTTAACTCACGCACTAGACTATAGTAAACTGAAATTAGTTGCACATTGGAAATTATTTCGAAAAATTGAGTAATGTTATATAAAAATATTTCATGTTTTGTGTTAATGAAAATTAAATTATAATTACACATATATGCACATTAACTTTATTGTTTGTAATGTCTTTGTCTCATGAATATTGGTTTTATTTCAATGTCTTTATCAGTTACTAAAATGAAACATTTTTTATCAGTATCACATGATAATAAGTGAAAGAGACTAAATTATTTATAATACATATAAAATAAGTTCTTTTTTTGAAATAATATATGGTTTGAAAAAAATGTGTAGTGAAAAAAAATGTATCTAAGAAAAATATGTTACATATTTATATTAATGTTAATAACAAATAATTTATGATAAAATTACAAGGAATTATGTTAATATAGTATGAAACATAGCATTTTTAAGTTATATTTCGTATTAAAATTGTTGCATGCATCATTTTATTAAAAAAATTTCAATATTACTTTTGAGTAATTAGAATATTTGCAATAATTAATAAGCAATTTTAGAAAGAATATTAAATTATTTAAAATATTTGCAATTATATTTAAAACTTTAGTTGTATTATTCATTGATTTTATTATTATAAATTTAATTTAAAACATCAGAATTAACTTGATAAATTTATTATAATATGGCTGACGAAAGCTAATGAAAAAGTAACAATTTTGCAGATTCATCATGAGTTCAAGCGCGTGTTATAAATGCAACCGTATGGGTCACTTTGCAAGAGATTGCCCACAAAGTGCAGCTGCTAGTGGACGAGTAGATCGTGGTCGTGACCGTGATGGCTTTAGCCGTGGTCATGAGAAATGTTTTAAATGCAATCAATTTGGACATTTTGCTCGTGAATGCAAAGTAGATGAAGATCTTTGCTATCGATGTGGTGATGCTGGTCATATTGCAAAAGATTGTCAGCAGGTGTGTACAATTAATTTAAACAAAATTCTTTTTTTATAATTAGCATAAATAGCAACATTTGTTGTTAAATAACTTAAATGGTATTAAAACAGTTACAATAAAATATTAAAGAGGAGAAATGTACAACTAGTATAATATAAATAAAAATATATATATTTTACTTTGAATAATTAAATGGTAATAAGTTCACGTTTAAACGAAGTGAATTTGTAAATTTTATTTAATTAAATGAAAAGAATAAATTGAAACATTTGAAAATGGTATAAGTAAAACCTATTGATAAATGTATTAGAATGCAAATCAAACAAAAATATATTACACAATCACAGGGATTAAGCTGTTACAATTGCAACAAGCCTGGCCACATAGCTCGCAGTTGCCCAGAAGGTGGAAATGATTCTGGCCGTGCACAAAACTGCTACACATGCAAAAAAGCTGGCCACATTGCTCGTAACTGTCCTGAAGGTGGAAAAACATGCTATATTTGTCACAAGTCAGGTCATATAAGTCGTGAGTGTGACCAGGAGGACAACAGGAAGTAGGAAACGACGAGGATCTATACCGCTTGCTTAAAATTAAGCCGTTTGCCAAGGTACACGCCATCACTGGGAATTGTATCCCGGTAGGTTTGTGCCCGTGGACAACTATGTCTCGTTAATTGGCGTATAGTCGCTGAAAATGTGTTTCACAATAGTCATTCGGATTTCCATCTCTCCATATCCAAGTGTCCTAGATTACTCCTATTATTATCGTTCTGATTCCACTTTCCCTTATCTTTACTCCCTTGTTCCTCACAACCCGAATTCCCTTTGGACTACCTTAATCCCTTTTATCCACTGTTGTTCTCTTCGCAAGGATTTTCGTCAACTTAAAATTTCTAGTTATTTTTCGTTTTAATGCTAATACATAATTATTATTTTATTTGTATACAGTATTGTATACAATATGTATTGTACACCAAATCAAGCACACGAACACATACAAAAACACAATGAAAAAAGTTGACTGTACTCGCAAATGACTATAAATTCAAATGTGTTACTGTAATCATTCTATTGATATTTATGTTCAGATACAAATCCTCCGAGCCTAAAAATTGTAAAACATTGAGTCTATTTTCCATTCGCCACTGATAAAATTGTATGATCAAATTTAATTAGTATGTTTAATTTATAATTCAAAATCAGTGTGTGCAATTTTTGCATTTGGTTGAATGGACATAAAATTCGTGTTGTTATGAATAATAATTCCATTTTCAACTTTATCGCTTTATTTGCGTTTTGATTATAAGTTTTTTTTTTTTTTTCTTTTAATTATATGACACGATGGAAAATGTTGGATTGTTTATAATTAAAGAACGAACGTTTCGGACGCAACGACTGAATTGAAATTAGCAATGTGTGTAATCTTTTTCACGAGTATACAAAAACTAAGTTAAGCGAAAAGATGTGGGAATTGCGAAAGTAAAAAAAATGATTAGTAAGAAAACAAAAAAAATAAATAAAGTAAAATAACTGAGACGACAGGAAGTGTATGCAAAATGTCTTTTGTACGATCCTCCCACTCAAAACTCCAACCGACGGCAAACTTAACGATTGCGATCGATAGTGTTCTACGAAATGCGGAATAGGAATGTAATGAAAGATTTAAAAATCTCTCTAGTAATTTTTGGGATTGCGAGTTGTTTTTATCAACCAATAAATAGTTTTCTTTTTATCATGATGATGATATATAGTATGTAGGTGTGTATATATATAAGCTGTACGTGTAATTGTAAAATTATAACTACAAACATACAAACATCCTATGTATAATAGTCATGATCAACAACATTACTAACCAGACCTTGATCATCGATCATCGCGCTATCATCTTCATTTATCGATCGTTTTCGTAGCTGCATTTTCTAGCAAGCTCATTACATCCTTACGCTTTTATAGTTCCAACGAATCGTCAGCGGCGATACAACTGATCTATTACAACAACAATGGATCACAGACACGATTTAACAAATAAAACAAAGCAGACACACGCGAAACTAACATATAAAATAACGTATGTATAATTATTAAATGAGGGTTAATATAATGGCGAGGAAAAAGAGGAAAAGTCGGAGTTGTACTTTGTACTGTAAAAAGCTAGTTATACTCTGGTCGTTGCTGGTGACTCATAACGGTCGTGCGATTTAGTTCTGACTTTAGACACAAACGAACGCATAATACCATAAGTTTACAATTTCTTATAAGCGAACGTTTATATTGCATTTATATATACACGCAAAATTTGTACATATTTTTTGGCGCTACTGTTCCCCTTTATATATATACATAAGTGTGTGAAAACTTTTGTACAAAAAAACTTGTTTAAACAAGAAAAAACACTAAAACTATGGGAAAAATATGATAAAATGGAGCTAATAACTTTAATGATAAATACTAACTGCGAATGTAACGGACGAATTAATTGTGTGATAAACACCTTGTGAATTCTTTCGTCAGAGCTTCTTTAACATTATTGATGATGCATTTTTTCACGGATTTATTATTTATTTAATTCTGAGAGGTAACTTTTTATACGAATTTATGCGCGCGAGATGATTAACGTCGAATCGAACGGGTATTTTGTAAAAGATAATGACACAGTGTGCAGCGGAAGGATGAGATTAAATCCAGCCGAATTTCGCACATGTGCGTCGTTGTCCTGCATTTGTCATCGACTTTAGCCCGAGTTATATAGTTTTGCCAGCAGCGACAACGTGTATGATCGTCCAGAAACCAAGCGTACGTCATTCGGTGAAATACAAAAATAATAAATAAAATTACAAACTATATACAGAACAAAGAAAATTATTGAGAAGACACGAAACAAGCATTTTTGTGTTATATATTTTTTGTAACACGAGTGTTTTTGCGACTGTTTTATACACTTGATTCTTGGAGATTTGATCACGTATTACATTTTGATAGTGTATATCGCACTTCGTATTTGAATATCAAAGATTTGGAGGATCTAATGTTTTATTTCTTTAACGAGAAACATTTTACAGTCTTAAACTGCCAAGTGAATGCGCTATCTTATGCCCTCGTGTTGATAACAGATTGACAGTGTTTTTCACCCCCTCCCCCTTCCTTTCTTCACTTTAGTTCCCATCTCTTTCTGTTTCGATCTTTAATTTTTTAATGTATTTTTTACAATTAATTATAGTCTATGAGATTAGAATAGAAGTAACGGGTGTTCTTTCACTTACGTAATTTGAATGATACTGTAGTAATAGATAATGAGTGCTGAGATGGCGTATTCAAATAGCACAAGATGGACAAACATTTTATAGATCAATGCGTTATGAATGTCCGCGCTTTTGTCAACATTGCAATACTTACTAAATATTGTAAAAATAAGACCATTGTAATGTATCATTGAATTGAGGTATGCCCAGTCAAGGCTCGATTTGTATTAACTGTCTATCGATACGGAAAGAATGATATAAGAAGAAGAGGACAAAGAGAAAATAATAAGTTACAATGTAATAAAGGAGTATGGAATTTTTCAAGTTATGTTTTTAAACTGAATTTTTGAAATAGATTGTGTACGGAGAGGCAAATATTGATTTATTTTTTTATTTCCCATTCCTCTGTTATCTAAACAATTTTGTTATTAATAACCAATTTTCCGCCATTTCATATAATTGCTAATATTATATATATATAAAACATTAAAAAATATTTTCCTAAAAATGTACATGTTCGATTAAATGTGTTGTAAATATAAGACATATTATTTATATTTTATTAACATAATTATTGAACATTTTATTAAAATGTTAATTTAATAGTAACATCTTATATTTTATTAATTATTTTAATTACGCTGGTATATTTTTTATGTATTTCATATTCTTAAAAATAATTTATGACTTGTAAATTCGGAACTTTTTTAAAAATCTTGATATAATACTAATATCATTTATTTAATTTTGTTTAGTTCATTATAAAATACCATTTTAATCAAATAATATTTCATTAGAAATATTTAGAAATTCATAAAATAATATATTTGTTCTTCGTATGTAATAAATGAATTTATTTAATAGTAATTAATTTTGATTAAAATACTTTTATAATTCATTCAGTTTTAATTGTAATAAAAGTAGTTTTGATTATTAATGTAAATTTATATTAAGTTTCTTGTGATTAATAATTATATAGTATAAATAAAAAAATTTTAAATGAAAATGTAATTTTTTTTTAGTTATGTAATATATTTTTGTTATAGAATATATTAGAAAGTTTTTACATGTATACTCTTTATTAAAATTATTTATAAAGTAGAAATGTCAAATATTTCGATTTTATAATTGATTTTATAAATTAAAGGACAATTTTGTGTGCTCAGAAAGTTTAATAGCTTCGAGCAAAAATAGTAAGATGGCAGTAATGATGCATGTTGGGATGGTTTCAGAGGTTATGAGGTTTATTCGAATCAATGTAAAAATGTATTCATGATTGCTTTGAATACGTGTAGGGCTTTTTAAAGTAAACAAAACTGAGATTAAACTTTTAAACCCTTCTATCAAATGGTTTGTAAAAGGTTCCAAAGCAGTTTAATAAAAGAAATTTATGAGATTGTCTTTATATGGTATTTACGAGCTATATATAAATAAACGTTTACAATTTTGATAATAAAGGTTCATTCTGGGCCTCAAATGCATAATTTATTATTCATTTTGCCTTTATGTAATCACTAAGACCATGCAATGACGCCTTAAAAAATATTTGCATAAAGTTCTTAAAAGGTCCAAAACAAATTTTTTTTAACAACTCTTTCAGACTATCCTTGTGTAAACTTTAAAACTTAAATTTAAAACTTTTATAGATTCTGTACAGGTTACCATAAAAGGATCGAGGTACCATGCTTTTAATTACCTTTGGACGTTTTATAAACAGCCACGTTACAGCCCTGAACATAGCTCATAAAAGCATCATTAACCGTTTGAGTGCGGTGGAACACTATCGCGCTTTTATTGCTGTGGTACCAAAATTCTTCCGCACTCAAACGGTTAAGATATCCTTTAATAATCCTATTCAGATTTTCATAAATTTGAAAAAGACCGAGAAGAAATCTAGATTTTAGGAATGGTCAATAATTTAATATTTCTATGTCCGCAACAAACATCATTTATGGATAATTATAAATATCAATTATTTACCAATAACTGCATATTATGAATATAAATAATTTACATTTTTATAGAAATAGTTCATTATGCATCAGTTGTAGAAAAATGCTAATACACATCATTTGAACATAAACAAAACACAAAAACATCAATCTCATGGTTTGATATCTGACGTGAGCATTTGCACAGTCACTGTAAATGATTTTACAATTATTGCATAATGTTACAGTAAATCACAGTGACTAGTTATTCTTCGTATTTGTATGTGCAACAGATATAAATAATTCATAATTTCAAATGAGCAGTTAATTTACAATCAATTGCCTTTTATGGAATTAAATGTTAACGCTAAAATTTAGTTTGCATGCAATGGAATAGTTATTGATTAAATATTGGGTAACTATTGCTATGAACATCACATGGAATAAAAATGCTATTACTCTTTGTTATTTTAATTAAATAAGAAAATAATTCTTGATAATTATACATGTTTAAATATATAATTATGACTTTTAATATACAGTTATATATATTAAATATATGCCACAAGTTTATTTTTCTATACACTACAATATTACATTATAAAACAGTACACTATAAAATAGTTGAATAAAAATTTTTCTTCTTACCTTATGAGATAATCCATTTGGCTAGAAAACATTTGGCTGTGTATATTTTAGTATATAATATATTGATACACTACAAATTTTTTTAAATTTATTCCACATTCATGTTATAATTTAGCACACATTAATATATTTTATTAAATAATAGTTAATAGATATATATAATAATTCATATAAAAATTAAATTTTAATGCCAATTTATTTATTATAATGCATAAGCATTATAAAAGTTATAGTATGAGTCGAGTAACATTTTGTAAAACAATTGTTTACAACGCATATCAATTATTATACAAATAATTTATTTTTAATACAAGACTTTAAAATTAAAGGTCAAAATATTCTCCAAACAATTTAAGAAATGTTTATTTTTATATTATATTTTGATCTGATATTTTTTTCTCGTATCAATAGACTTAAGCACAATAGGTTTTTTAACATGAATAGAATTTTCTTCAATATTCGCAACAACACAAACTTTTGCACAGTTATTATTATTCATTCACACAAGCTTATGATACAGTTATTTGATAATCAATTCTAGCTCTCATCTTTTATATCTTAAAGACACTCACAACATAAAATTTAGTCAAATTCGATACCGATTTTGTAATACTTTTATATGCAATAAAATGACAAATAATTTCTGTTTTCGTTTTTGTAAAACTTGTATATCTTTTCGAAATTCTAAACTTCCCTATATATGATACTTATAATTTATTTAGATAAAATAGTGAGTTTTTACTTTAATAGTTTTGTTATTACATTTAGCTTTCAAAAATAATACATTTAAATCTTATTTAATTTGATAAATAAATATGTCTCCATTAAAATAACCAATCGATAATAAAAATTACAATTTAAATGAGTGCTTCTGGTCCCAAATGAGCAATTTAAGGGAGAATTAATTGTATTTAAAAGTGCAGTAGAAAAAAGGAAAATGTACATTTAAGGGCAAAGATATGTGTTAAATCTTGCTATGATAAGTATAAAAATTAATGCTGAATAAATTAATTTTAACTCCCTACTACTCGTATTCTAAGCAAATAGCTCAAGAAAAAGAAGTTTTGTTTAAAAAACGATGCCTAAAAGCATGCTATTAATACAAGATCAACAGAAAAATGTATTTTTCATAATTTATATCCATAAAGAAAAGCTACCATCTTTTCTTCACTTATGAAGAAAATTTTTTGCATTCGTAATTTCATCATTTGAGAAATGTATAATTTAGAACTCTTAAAAGTATCCTCTCGTTGCACAATATACTGTAGATTATTAATGCATATATTTCAAATGTATTATTTTACATTTTGGATTTTATTCGCATAATATTATGCATAATAAAGAATTCTTTATATATTCTTTTTGTACATATATCGTAAAATCGTTTCGTTATTTCACAATAATTTAATTAAATATGTGGTATTACATTTGAAATACTTTTTTTTTACAAAGGACGTGATTCTATATAATATTTAAAAGGTGAACACCTTGAAATGCTTATCTTCACATTGAGGATTCCTTTTCACTGTGCACCGACAAAATTTTTTTAGACCTTTATTATAAACAATTTTGAATCGAAAGTGATCGAATAATTTAATGTTGAATAATAAGTTCTATGCATTTTAAAACAATCTTCGTAATATTAATTTTTTAAACCCTTATTAACATATATTTAAATAAAACAAAGAAAATTTTAATTTATTAAGCATATTTTATACAAAAATAAAATATACTTGTTTAGAATCGTATTTCTTTACATTTTTACAGTAACTTTAGTTATTCAAAAATCGTTGTGTTTTTATATTAGTATACATCGTTAAATATATTTTAATTAATTAATATAATATCTATTAAGAAATTTGTAATTTAAAAAGTAGTTAAAAACGAATTAACTTTTATTTAAATTAATTCTATATGTTTACGAGTATTAAAAAAAAACACATTTTATTTTAAATACAATTAATAAAAAAAAGCTACACGTATAAAAAATTTTTACTGTTTCTTGGAGAATCACTTTTGATTCAAATATTTTCTTAAAGAGGTTGTGTAATTACAGTTATTTTACACTGAAATTGATGAAGCTGTGTATCGATGATAAATATTTGACATTAACTATGTCGAGATAATTTAGATTTGATTTTTTGGTAATTATATGTCATATAATTTATTCATTTCTAATTTTAAAAAATCTTTTATCG
>JABFOX010001494.1:0-12894 GCA_022817665.1 Axea sp. ZL-2020
GTATACTTTTATAATTAAAAAATATTCCAGATACTACTGTTTTAACGCCGATAATATATGTCGCATTAATCTTATTTACTATAAGATTTTTTTATTTCGCAGGCAAGAATAAAATGTCGAAACTGTTACCAGTGCTCCAACAAGCAAAAAACTATTTCCAAAAAATAACAAGCCACTCTTCGGTATAAAAATAAAAATTAACGAAAGATAAAGGAGACTGGGCCAGAGTAAGTATTTTTGTGGACATAACTGAAGTAAAGTGGACATACAAAAACTCTCCTTTTCTATTTCTAATCACGATAGAGGTTATTTAAGGAAATAAAATGAATGTGTAAGCTATCTATTTTTAAATATAAACTGCGTTAGTTTTTATAGCATTGCGACTTATAGCAAAACAAAAAGGGTATTAGCAATTACATTTAACACTATAACTACCGACGATTGGCGTATACCTACTTCTACCGAAGGGATCAAAATAACTTGTATTTTAAATAACTAAGCCATTTAAGAAAAGATAGCACTATTTTTTATATTTTTTTAGTTTATGAAAACATAAATTATTATACAACATAAATTTGAATATAATTCGAATAATAATAGTAATATAATTACAATAATTTAAAAAATAATTACGCACAAAAGTCAAAGGCAATATTTGCAAGTCACAGTTATTTTAGCAGAGCATTTACCACAGCACCGAAAACCAAAGCATACATATCTTCAATGTATACAGGAGTCATATGTGTTTATAAATATGTACGAAAATATACTTAGTTTTCTAAAATTGTATTTTAAGAAATTTTTTTAGAATTTAAAAATTCTTTTAGAAATTGTTAGAAACTTCTAAAATCACAAGTTTACCTATGTTCTGTGTGGCGTCAAAATAATTCATCTCGGTATACGAGGTGTGTTCAAAAAGTAAGGTGACTTTTCATTTTTATCAAAAACTTTTTATTTATTCATCAATATTAATGTTGTCCCCTTCAAAGTAATCACCCTCAGTTATAATACACTTGTGCCAACGCATCTTCCAATCCTTAAAGCACTTATGATAAGCACTTTTTGGTATAGCCTTGAGTTCTTCCAGCGATGCAGTTTTTATCTCATCAGTGATACCAAATCTCCGTCCTTTCATGAGTTTCTTCAGTTTTGCAAACAGGAAAAAGTCACAGGCAACTAAATCCGGTAAATATGGTGGCTGAGACATGACTGTGGTGTTACATTTGGCCAAAAAATCACGCACAAGCAACGAGGAGTGGGCAGGTGCTTCCTGCCCACTATATCGTGACACACGTCTCATGTTCAAAACATCTGAAAAAATTGTATGGCAAAAACCATCTAAGATGCCTACATCATTATTAACTTCTCTAATGGTGATTCGACAATTCCTCAACCCTATTTTCTTCACTTTTTCAACGTTTTCATCAGTTGTTGACGTGCTGGGGCGTCCAGAGCGAGGTTCGTCATTGGCATCTTCTCGGCCTTCTTGGAAGAGCTTGTACCACTTATAAACATTTTTTTTACTTAGAGTAAACTCACTGTATGCCACTGTCAATATTTCGAGTGTTTTGGAGCACTTCATTTCATTTTTTATACAAAATTGGATGCAAATTTTTTAATCCATTTTTTTCAGCAGCAGAAAATCGCCGAGCACATTAAACACTTCTAACCTTTTTTGTCTCTCACAAACAAACCAAGTATGCTATATAGTTGAAAGTGTGAGCATATGATAGTGACGAGTGTACCAACAAAACAACAACAAAAAATTGAAATTTAAATCTACGTAGCCCGCTGAATGTGAAAAATCACCTTACTTTTTGAACACATCTCGTATTTCGTTTTTTCTTTGCTAATTTCTAATCCTAAATCTTATGCTCTATAGATTCTTGCATTGTCTACTAATGTTCCTTCCTCGTCTGTAATTAAATCTGTATCATCTACGAAGGCTGGTACCTTTATTACACCGTTCTAATACTTATCGCACTACGTATTCTGGACCTAAATTAAAAAGTACCGGTGAGTTTATGTCTTCCTGTTTCATGTCGTCATGAATTTCAAAGAATTCCGATACTTCTTTATGTACTCGTACCCTACCAAAGTTTTCGTTGCAGCAAATTTGTATTAATTTCACTAATTTTTTTGGAATGTCTAGTAGTACTAATATATTATAAATATACGCATTCTTTTAACTGAAAAGTATGCTTATATAAAATCTAAAAATAACTGATATACCGATTCCCTATACTGCCATTTTTTCTCTAAAAGTTGTCTAACTGTAAATATTTGATCCTTCATTGATTTATTGCGACGAAATCCACACTAACACACCCTATGTTTTCTTCAGCATATGGTGTCATTCTGTTTAATAATACTGTTGGAAAGACTTTTTAACGTGTAGATTGTAATAATATTCTCCGGTAATTGTTGCAGTCAGTTTTATCACCTTTTTAGAAATTCGGAATAATAATTGATTCATTCCACTCCTTTGGTATTGTTTCTCTATACCATATAATCGCAATAAGTTGTTCGATTTTGCTTGTCGTTATAGCTCTACGATATTTATATCGTTCCCCCATTAATTCATCAATACTTAAATCGTTACTATTTTTTAATTTTTGTATCGCATTATGCACTTCTTCGTTTTATGTTGAGTTCGACAATTGAATTTCGTCACAATTTCCTTGGATCTGTCTTTCGTGTAGTTTAATTAGTTTGTCAAAATAATCTTTTGATTTGTTTAACATTTCGTCCCGGTCTGTGATCATATTCCATTTTTTATCGCGTATTATATCTGATCCGCTCTGAAACCCTTTTCTAATTGAATTTATCCCTTTATACTTATCTCAATTATTACTGCTTTTAAACTGGTTTTTGATATTTACGATTTTATTTTTCACGTATTCGCTTGTTTTATTTCTGAACAGTCTGTTCATTCATATCAACTGTCGAAAGAGTAAATAAAAGGAAAAAGCAATATCAGGATACATTATAGTACAATTTTCTCCTGTGCTATAATTAATTGCAATATACATATGGTTACGAGAATCGTACATTATAATTGCTAACTATACCACCCCCTTTTTATCACTCCCTTTAAACTAATTTATTTAACAACCAATATTTTAATGTTTTTCTAATTAATATTAGGATCAACAAAAATGAATTCAACGGAAATATTGTTTTTCATTTAACCGCTGCGTCAACAATTTAAAAAATTATAATGAGAAAGATTTTTCTCACTAGATTCATTATTATAATATGAATCATCCGATATCAAATCATCCAAGTCAGGAAATCCTGTTATTAGACAAAATAGTCAGAAACATATAATAATACTGTTATATGTTTTGAATATATACATTTTAAATAATTTAAATAAATATATTATTGTGTTAAATCGGATATTATGATTTGTATAGTTGAGAGAAGTATTCGATATGAAGTTTCATATACATATAAGTAAATGGCGTACCAAAAGTGAACTTAGTTTTTAATTTAAACAGAAATAGTTGTAACACTGTAAAGATTATATCCATTACTCTTATTAGTAAAGGTGTTTTAATTGATTATGGCTCCAACAAAATATAAAATGGTATATTTTGTGATTTGAAATTTGATGAATTTTGATTTGTAATTTTAATTGACACTAAAAATTAATACAAATGATATATATATAATTTCTATATGCACTGCAATTCTATATGGATAGATTAAAAACTGATTCGAGGCTATTTTATAACTTGTAACGGAACATGGAATGACAAATTTAATATTCTCTAATTTTGATTAGTATTGTGATAATAACGCTCATTAACTTGAAAGTAATAAAGCTTTTATTTTTTTAATATAATTGTACATACTGACAATACGGCTCGTTGTTTTACAAGTAACTATGTGAAATGCATTTTAATGAAATCGGTCAAATATGCAAAATTTTTGGAAAAAAAATATCTCTATGCGATCAAAAAGCTCGACCACATGAGACAAATTTTGTTCCATTTAACTATGTTATAAGAACACATTTGTATAGTCTGTTTTGGACTTTCCTGTCTTTCAAGTAGGTATAACAAATGTCACGAGCATGGAGTAGAATATCGAGTGTTTTGTAACATTGCCTCTTCATTCTTATTACTATGTTAGAAGATGGAAATGAAAAGAATAGATAAATTTATTACAGTTAATACAGCTTACTTCTATTTCGTGTCCATGGTATGTTCATTTAATTTCAATATTTTTAATCTCATCATTTTTCATATATTAAATAACAAGGGTGCCAGTAAAATGTTCACAACATTTTACAATATATGCAGATTTGATATTATTTTTAATGCAGAAATTGATTATCTATTTTATTAACTATTGAAGTTGTAATGTTATGTATGTAGAGTACCTACATATAAATAGTAACAGTTGCACAATTAATATATTGCAGATATATTTTGTAACTTATGGGCACACATTTATTGTACACCTTATTATATACATTTTGTATATTATGAACATATGAGAAGAAAAAAATTTGTTTTAAAATTGCTATAAAAGTAATTAAATAATACTATAAAAGCAAATGAATTGTTCATTTTAATAAAATAAATTTTAATAAAAATTAATAAAAGAAAGAATTGATTATAATTAATTAAATTATGATTTACTAATTGGAAAAATACAAGTATATATAAATAATCAAAAGGAATTAAATGATATAAAAACAGCTGGTGGATCCTATTTTTCTGTTAAATAAAAATGTTTATTCTTCTCATATAGCACAATTCTCCTCATAATTTTCTAATCACTCTGCGTACAGCATCTTCACGAAGGTCTCTATAGACCGGGCTAAGTGGCTTGAGTACTTCTAGGACGTAGAGAGCTATACCGACGATTTCGATGTTACTGGCAGGGTCTAACAACCCAGAAAGGTCGATACAGAGAAGTCAGACAAAAAATATTCAAATTACTACATTGTAGTTAGAGAAAGGTAACGGCTAGACAAAGTAAACTCGAACAAACCACAGGGCAGAATTTACAGCGAGCTTGCTGACGCTGCCCAAAAAGGGATGTGCTGAATGATACAAGCAGTGCACAAATTCTGTAGACTCCCGGCATCAACATGCCGCACCCAGGGAAATTTCGAAATGCCAGTGATGAGTAAAAGGTCAAGACCGATGTGATATTCCGCTAGCAATGGCCAAAAGCAGGCGTAATAATGAGGTCAGCGGCGACTATGAAGAACCACCTTGACATACAAATAAACTAATTACTGTTAACGTACACGCGCATATGGAAAAATAGTACAATACATAATACAAATATAAATAGTATAAATAATACAAATTTACTGCAACGAAAACTGTGATAGGGGAATCTTAATCAACGCAGCAAAAGATGTAGAATTAGAAATTAGCGATGAGGAACCGAAATATGTGATAACTAGTAGAATACCAACGGTGCGAAAATTGTAATTGCAGATAGCTGACTTAACATTTCAATCAGTTAAAAAAGTTGATTATCTCGGTACAATTATTATGGAAAATAATGAAATCGATGTAGACATCAAGAAGAGATTACATGCCGGGAATACATTTTTCTGCGCTGTAAGCAAACTGTTTAAATTGCGCCTTTTATCTCACAAAATTAAAATCCGGATATACAAAGCTATAATACTGCCGGTAGCATTATATAGCTGCATAACAGGGACACTTACGATGAAAAACGAGATTAAACTTACGGTTTAAAATAAAAAGTTTTTAAGATAAAAACTACGACAGAAAATTACGAAAACAGGTGAAAATAGCGGAGAGTATACGAAATTACATAATGAGGAAATTAACGAACTTTACAATTCACCTATCATAATAAGAATAATAAAATCGTGTAGATTCCAATGAGCGAGACACGTAGAATGAATGAGACAAAAAAGAATGGCATACAGGGTATTTGCAGGTAGACCAAGTATTACGAGACCCTTAGGTAGACCAAGACGTAGATGGGAGGATAACATTGGAATCGATCTTAAGAAAATCGGACGCGAAATCGAGAAGAATGGCGTTCTTGTGTTAACGAGGCAATGACCTTTCGAGTTCAAAACGCCATATAAAAAAAATAATACTTTTCGAAGTATATAAAATTTGAACTGAAAATATTGAAAATGTACAAGAAAATCTATTTTTTATGTCCAGACCACTTTCTATTCTTTTATATTTAAATTGCATTATCATATTTCACGTAACTACGATTTCTGATTTTTTCATGTGATACTTATTTAATGTAATTTGTATTTATAAATAAAATAAACCAAATATATATAGTAATATTCCATGGTTTTTTAATTCGGTTTTATACTGTCATTTATTTTAAAACTTAACAATAATTTATATTTACGAAAAACCATTCTATGAATGTTGTTTTATAAAAATTGTGTACAAAAATAGATTTATAAAGAACTATTTTACAAAAAACCGAATATCGCTCAATAAAATAATCTTTTAACAGTTATATTTTTCAACTATATCGATAGTACAGAGTTATTCCAATAAGTACTGAGAATCAAGCCGTGAAAATAAATTAATTCAATACACGAATATGTACGGTTAGTTAATATTCTTCAAAATATTACCTTCCTACATCAACAGACCATGCTATTCGTAATAAAATTTGTTTTTCTAATTTTTGCAAGTTCTTTTTAATCTGAGAAATAAAACAAAAATTCTGAGAAAGTCGTATCTGGATTGTAAGGTGATTAAAATTTGTGTTACTAGTTTGTGTTTAACGAATGCCTCCTTACGAACTGCACGGACACCTTAATTATTAAAAATCAGTTCCAACTGAATATACAGTCCATTTTGCTGAATTTAACTCCTGTTCTATAGAATAAAAATTTAATCTTTGATCAGAGCTGTGACGTTCTCACACTACATCTTTATCTGTTCGTGTCGATATCGGATATCCGCGTGTTTGTTTGTCTTTGTTATCTCCTCGACCATTTTTTAAGTTTTATGCCACTCAAAAACACATGTTTAAATAAGGCTTCATTCTTACAATCCTCACGAATTATTTCAAAAGTCTACACAGTAGATTTGTACAGTTTAATACAAAGCTTTATAGTACAACTCTACTCAATGGTTCGATACATTTTAACTCTTAACGTAAACACTAAATATACCACAACTTCGGGTGTCATCTTCACGTTCTAAAACAAGACAAATCAGCTGAGTTTTCTACTTTTCATGGTATCTCTCCTCCACCCAACTCTTCGTAATAACCGCAAAAACAATATCTCTAATTTTTGATTGATTGATTATCATATCACTGAATTGTTAAATTATACTTTTCTTGTGTGTGCACATGCTTAGTCTTAAATAATTACAGTATGTGTGGCGATTTATAAATACAGTGAAACTAATGAATATGGAATTTGCCAAAAAAATAATGTAACTGCTTTTTTCTCTCGGAACAACACCGCGATGGCACTGAGAGGCGGAATAAATACAAGTCTATCCTATGCATGCACGTCACAGCGACTGATTGTCAGTCATTAGAGTGTAAAGAATGAATGCTTAAAGCAATTCTCGTTTTTACTGAAACCAGAATTTAAGATAAATAAGATTAAAATGATTGTGTAAGTAGAAGTACAACATAATAATGACACTTAGTAACTATTTAATAGATCTTCATTAACAGTTTGATTTAAAGCGCTACACTTGAAAATAGATTACTTGAAGCCTGTAATAAATATTTCTTATTACAATTCAATAACATTTTTTTAAAAAGAAATTGAAATGAAACTGAAAATTAATAAAAATAAAATAGATTAAAATGCATAAGTGTGTGTAACTCTATTATTTGCACTTTCAGTATTTACGTTAACTAAAAGAAACAGTGTTAAATAATTAAATTAAGACTACTTAAGTTAACGAATTGTGAAACGGAGACTCAGAATTTCAACTAGAATAATAATACTTTTATATTAAAGCCGTTTTTAAAATCTCAATGTTAAATATAGTAACTACAAAATTGCTACAATATGACAAATAAAAAGCGAATTAATGATTAATCGTATTTTCGAAATAAAGTGAGAAAAGTCATATTTCGGTATAAGAATAGGAAAACAAGTAAATTATTTGAAATATTACCGAATAGAGGATTAAATTTCACAAAATTGTGAGTAGCATCACTAACTAATACAATAAAGTTTATAAGGCAATGAAATATTGCGGTAAATCAAGAATTATTCACGCTCATAATTATTAATAAAAATAACTAGTTATATATCATTTTGTTGCTATATACGGAGTCATTAAAAAGGTAATACATGAAGCATATATAAATATATGAACATTCACAGTTAAATGCTAAATAAATAAAGTAAAAAAGAATCAAGTGTAATGAAATGCATAAAAGTTAATTGCGATATTCTTGCTAAATAATTATTTAGCAAAAATATCATATTTAGTTATAAATAATTATACCCAACAATAAAAATTATGATATTGATGTCTGAATTGAATTTGAGCTTTAATTTAAAGTATAATAGATTAGGAAATTATTTCAGAATGTCTTATATATATATATATATATATATATATATATATATAATTTCACGTTAGAAAGTTCTTATATAATTGACTTTTTAATTAAGTTATTAAGTTTTATTATACCCTGAGTTTTTAATTTTTTAAATTATTTGCAAAAATTAATATATTATAAAAGATTCTATACATATGTATAATGGTTAATATTAACATAATAAAAATGATGTACTAAAATTTCGATTGGTTTGTATCCATATAATATAAATGAGTATGTATTCTATATTAAAGAAACCTATTAGATTTTACAGAGTAAGATAAAAATGCGAATGCATTTGTTGTTTGTACTCCGAGGTTGCAAACACCATCGACGAAATAACTTTGAGAATGAACTTTCCACGTAGAAATAATACAACACTTTGCAACACATGCTGTTGACGTGAAATGAAGGTTTCTACGTACAAATATGTAAATTTCTTTATAGACAGTGTGGCAAATATTATGAAAACGTTTATATATCTTGCAAGTAGTTTTTATGTTAAAATGAAAAACATATCAAATTAGTATACAATTATACATACATGCACAGTTTCTAATTAAATACTTAATGCTTAAACAGTCTAAAGATAAATTATTTTAAATTCTTCATAAATTATTCTAAGTAAAAGGATACAAACAAATTCAAGTTTCAAAAGTTTCATATCCTCCCATGAAATACAAAAAAACTGATATAAATATGAATCATAGATAGATGCCATACATTTACCATATCTCTATTAGATTAATAGTACACTACACCAAGTCAATGCAACATTTATCCAATAAATAAAATTATAGAAATAATGCCGTGAAGCATGACATCAATCTCGTAGAAATATAACAAGAATATGACCTGCGTTCATAACCCATCCTCATACCATTCAAGTACCAGAATCTCCTTTCCAGATGTGTAAGAAATGAAATGTAATATAATATAATATATAATATAAACAATCTTTTTTTTCATATTTCTAAGTAATCTACAAGTTAGAGTTTGTACGTAATTCTGTACTTCCGTTTAGTCTTTGTTCGTTGGTATTATCAAATTCAGAGACAGTGTTTTGAGTTTTTCTATATTTAACCTATTTATATTTTAAATGAGAAATTCTATTATTCAAATATCTTTTCATTTATATAGCTAATAAATTAAGGTATAAATTTATTCAATTCTGAAAAATATTATTTCTCAAAATGTTTTCATTTAATGATAAGTTTAAATGATTTTGAAGCAAATTCTTTGCAGAAAAAATATTTTAAGTAAAATAAGCAGTTTGAAATTCATTGTTGTTTCAAAGCAATATTGTTAAAAATTCAAAATTTCTTCAGAAATTGTATAGTTTATTAATTTCAGTTCAGTTTTTCAATTCTGATTCAGTTTCATTTAATTCGAAATTAAATTTCACAAGTTTTAAAAGAATAACTTTTGATCTTTTTTGTAATGATTTACCCATCTCAATATATAAATATCTCATAATTCATCTTATAAATAATAAATATTATTGAAATTAACATTGGAATAAAAATAATTATAAATTCTATTATCTAATTGAAGCATAAATACATTTTTTTCACTGTGTTTTGCATTAAAAATAGATTGCATTATAAAAAATTCAAGATTCACATAAAAATATTATTCTGTTATTTAAAAATATCAGCATTAAAATTTACATTTCTGCGATGTAAATAATTCATGCTTCTTTCTAAATTCCTTTAAGAAGAACAAAATAAAATTTTTTATAGTTAATTTTATTTGTATTAAAATACATGGTATTATCTGCATTCACTATACAGCATTTATCTTTTCAAAGCATAAAGTTATGTTCAATATTAATTTTGCGGAATAAAAAACTTTGATGAAAAATCGACGTGCAATGTCTCGTATCAAGGTTCGCGAAAGTGAAGCCGACGAGGCAAGGTTCCATGTGTTGAGATAACTGAGCGAACATACTTTATTCGAGTTTCGCTTTAGATGTGTCACATCGTACATTTAAGAGTTTTTTTTTTTTTTTTTATTAATATACGAATTAAATTCAAATTTCCTACATTTTAATTAATAACTCTATTGAATTTAACATTTTATTGCTAAATGGAAATAATTATTGTAATAATTATATTCTTTCATTATGTGATTTCTGTGATTATTGAAATACGCTTTCGTCTTCTATATATTTATCGTGTTAGATGTTATAAATCGAGGGAAAAATAGATCCTTCTCGTATTGTGGTCTGGTTAAAGAAAAAGGTCAGTCAATCTTTTTTCCCTCAATCTAACAAATGAGACAGGAGTAAATTATTTTATCCTTTTTTGAAATCAGTTTGACACTCACTCCTTCGTAAAAGTCAGCCGACGTGTACATTTATTTATATATTGTCAATAAAAAGTGGTATTTAATAATAGCTCAGAGGTTAGAATTGGTTTATTAAATGCATATTAATAAAAGATTAGTAATTAAACGGGCGTAAATCACAAACGAGTTGACTGAATAACGCATATTTTATAATCGGTCGTGTGTTTAACTGATACATGTACTATAAACTGCAGTCTATGTCAAAGATAAACATTTTCTCAACAGCATTCTGGAATAAGGATTCAGTCAGATCAGTCAGATCTGTACATTTTTTTATTAATGGTAAATTAGCTAATATTGTTAATATTATACATTTATTAACTTTATTATACATTTTGGAGCATATTTGACGAAGAAAAAATTTGTTGACAATTTACATTATATTCCGACCAAAGTTGGAAATCTCAATAATCACTTTTGAGAATTTTTGATGAAAACAAATGTTTTTTTCCATTTTCAAGATATTTTGACCAAATTCTAGGCGATTCACGCATTTTGGAATATCAAAGTAAGACTTTTGACGATGAACAGAATGTAATGATATTTCATAATATAGAAAGAGAAAATCCATTATTACAAGATCCTAAAGGCAATTCGATTGTTGTGTTAAACAACAGTTTCATATTTGAAAGCAATGATCACCAACTTATTACTTTTATCGCCAAAGAAAACAATTTTCCACGAACTTTGATGACTTTTTCGATGATCCTATGCAACATTTATTCAGTCATGCTAACGATACTGAATATCTTACTTTTAAAATTCATCCATATCACTTATAAAGTTAATGCAAATAATATTGCATTGTAATAAAAATTTTGTCTTAAAATGTTTAATAAATCTTAAAAACCAATTCTTATTGTTTGCACTCTAATTTGTCAAATTAGAAATATAAACAAATAGTTAGTAAACATTTGTTCAATACCAAATTTTTCCAAATGTACTTCATTTCATCATACATTTCACACGAAACTTATAACAAAATAAGATGATTTAATTAAATACACTTTTACTGAATAAAATTGTATAAATCATTAATTAATTCTACTTAACCAAATTTATTTAATTTAAAATCAATTTCGTTCACATGTTGTGATGATTATCATTTAGATTCATGAACATTTTCATTATTCCATTATATCAGTTGATACATTATACCAATTATAAATGTTATTTCGAAATAAAATTATAAAAAATGTAATTGAACAAGATAATATATAATGTACAGAAAAAAAGAAATTATATAGTTTCAGATTTAAAAGGTAATTTGTTACGTACAAATTTGCAAACTCAATTTAATGTCTTTTTTTCGATAAATATCAATGCCGTTGATGCATAATTGTTTAAAAAATCATAGAGAAATTGATTTAAAAAATAAAATAATTGGTAGTACTATCATATGAATTTATAAACAAATATACCTTTTATGATGCGTATTGAGTAATTGTTTTTATGTAAAATATTTATGAACATGTAAAAATTACTAAATAAAAAAACAATTAATTTAAATTTTTTTTAACAAAAGTCGATAAAAATATGGAGATGTTAAGCTAATGATGTAATTATTTACATTATTAGATTGTCAGTAAGAAGTTATAATAAATAGAGTGCAAATTGGGGTGATCTTTGTCATGCTTACTCTTTGCTTCACGTATTAAATGAGTGTAAATAAAGAGTACATTTACATTCATTTACTCAATTTCTCAGAGTTATTCCACATTATTACCTATTTCTACTGCAATTTTGTATCATAGATTTTTTAATAACTGCAAGACAAAATTAAAATGGAAATAATTTATAACGAATGTACAACAAATTTTGACTATAAAATCAGTTTTTATATTGAATATTTTTTCTGACGGAGTACCATATCGTTTTTCTTTTTCACAAGATGTTTTAATCAGCTTTTGCAAAATAAACTTCTACTGTTACTTGAAGACATAAGTTTTAAAGTACAACGAAACATGTGGTTTCAACATAATC
>JABFOX010001495.1:0-12892 GCA_022817665.1 Axea sp. ZL-2020
AAAAAATAAATTAAATAAAAAAAACCCGTTAAAGTTAAATGGAAATTTTTATTTTAAGCCCTTTTTGTTTTTAATTTATTTAATTATCTAATTTTCCCAGAGTTCTCATCACATAAATGAAATGCAAATTTAAATTTTTAATTTCATAAAAAATTTCGTATTTTTCATAACAAATATATGGAGGAATGTTTCTCAATATATAATTTTATTTGCGTTCCACAGTTTTTAAAAAAAAAAAAAAAATCACAAAACTAACTAAGTTGTCATGTATTTAATTCATAACATTTTTCTAATATTAATTTTATGATTGATTTCAGAAACAATAGTTCATCACTGCACGAACATATAAGAATGAACGTTTTCTTATGAATGAATAAAAGTCGCAAGAAATGTGTACTATTCGTTGTATTTTATTGTGTTCATTACGTTACACGTAGAGAACAACTTTGTTAATTTCAATTTACCTTTTTTATATGATTCTGGTACAAATGATAAAATATTTGTTCCCGCCTGATTTTTGTTCTAACTAAAAATTATTTCTTTTATAATGCATTGTACAATGTACGTAAATGCTTATAATTAATAAATAAACATCAAGAAGATATATTATTTTAATTCTGTTCGGACATTTCTACTACTGAAAGTGTCGAATTATAATCATCTTATTTCTCGTTTTATTTCTTTTTATTTATACGTTTTCTAATAAATTAAAGGCTTAATAATAATATTAATTTTATCTGTGTATACAAATCATTGAATAAAATTAGATATTATAATGATAAATATAATATTGTACATGCTATTAAAATAACTTGTAAAATTTCAAATAATTATAATATATAATTGAAGTGAATTATAAAACGTAAAACGAATTAAAATAACATTAAATGTGTTATTGTATTAATTATTAACGATCCTTTGTAAATATAGTATTAATAAAATCATAATTATATCAAGTTAAAGCGCAAATTTCTTTAAAGTAATAAATGATTAATTCCTCAATCTGAAGAAAATTAAGTTTGAATATTTTATAACACTTATACACTTTTAAAAAATCGTTATTTACTATATATTATAAACATTACAAATATGTATTTTTCTTAATTCAAATCAATAATATGATAATTTCGTCACAACGGTGCAACTTACGAAAAACCAATTTTTAAAAATGAAGTTCAGAAATTATTTAATTCCATTATTACTATTATAATATTGTTTTATGTAAACTTGATACATCACTGCACAATACGATTTATTGAATTAGAATTTCAACTTCTCTCCCAAAGAGTTAATTTCTTTCTTGCATTTTACCGAAATATAACTCGTACCCGAAAATACTCATTTTATCGATTTTTAAGGTCGGATAATAATTCTCGAATACCGAGACAAGCAGTTACTACAAGAGATGTTTGCGACCAGCCAGTTGCAATGACGCAAACAATACTGTTTAATCAAAATGATTACTCGGCTTACATATGTTATCAGTTTCAGGATCACTAATACTATAACTGGAATAATTAAATTCCAACTACACGTTATCTATGTATAAACTATTTTAGAAATGATAAACAAACCGCTTACATGTAATAATTGCACAAAAATGTTACAATACTTCGACTATCATTGTACGATTTATTTACAATACACGGAAATGTACATTTTTTCATTTATTTGTTTGTGAAATAAACGTTGAATGAATTAATAAATGACTAAGTAATTGTTAATCAATTGAAAAACTGAAAGTAATGTGCATTGCGAAGATCAAAGGAAGCAAAGCGTCACAGAAAAGGGGATTCCATCACGCAAAAACGTGCATTCGCATATATGCCAATGGTAATACCCTAGATAATGAAGAGTCGGTGAATCCCTCTTTCGAATCAAATTTCCTTTAAATTTAAGTATATAAACTACCGCTTATATCGTTTAAGCACATTATTCATTGATACGAGTAACACAAGGCATCTTCTTAACACGAATTTAAAGTAAGTAATAACAAAATATATTTAATTAAAATTAATCACCTTTTATATTTATACCACACAAATGAAATACGTAAACTCGTGAGTTATTTGATCAATGTAATTTTATATTTGTAGATTGTTAACATGAGGACGCTATTTGTTTTACTTGCCTTCGCCGTTATGGTGCTGGATGCAAGAATTTATCGACCCAGTAATGATATTCGGAAGGACACCATACTAATTGTATGTATTTGTATAGTATCATTAACTGTATTTTATGTTTAATAGTACTTTATTAAAATACATTTCAACTAAATGTTGCGATAAATTTGATTGTTTGCATAATATAATAATATTACACGGTGATAAATGAAAACTCTAATCTATGCAGTCTTGTGTGTCAATTATAATAATGCATCTAAACTTTTGTCGTAAAATTTATTATTGTAAAGTTGCATATTATTCGCTCAGAAACGTAACTGTTGATTTTGTATTTTGTAATACTTACTAGGAAATAAACTTGTTCTGCATTATATTACTAGTTTCAATTTTGTCGCGTAGTGTTATAAGATTTTAAAACTTTGATGGAAGTATAATTAGTTTAACAATTCATTTCATGGAAATACAAATAGACAAGAGTGATCACAATATATCACGAAATTAACTTATTTTCAATTTTCATCTCAGAATCGACCAACAATGCGACCACGTTTTCCCAGGTCGGCACAATCGGATAATCGAGGGCGTAACACGGTTAATGTTCAAGTTCAGAAGCCGATGAGTGGTCCGGATCGTCGACCGAACATTAACATCGATTATCAGCGTAAGATTTGGGAAAGTCAGCGTGGACACATTTCTGCGGGAGGTGGAATATCGAAATTTCCTGGTCAAAAACCACAAACACATGTTGGAGTCCAGAGAGTAATTAGATTTAAACGAGAAGCCAATCCTTTGAAATTGATGGATCATTATGAAAGTTCTTCTGATGCAGACGTAAAAGAACAACCGCTAATTGATACATATTATAAATTATTTAATGAAGATTCAAACTACGCTCAAGCACACAATGAAGAAAATACTGTAAGTGACGGGCTTTTATCTGAAGAAGCTGATCACAAAATTAATAACAAGGTTAAAAGAGAAGCTGATCCCCAAGGATCAATTATAATTCATGGACAAAAACCGATGAGTGGTCCTGATCGTCGTCCAAGCTGGGGAGCTGATTACCAACACAATATTTGGAAAGGAAAGAATGGCGAGATTAATACCAATGGTGGTTTCTCAAAATTTCCCGGTTCAAGACCAGATTATCACGTTGGAATTGGAGGTACATGGAGATTTAAGAGAGAAGCTAATCCTCAAGGATCCATCGTAGTTCAAGGACAGAAACCAATGAGTGGTCCTGATCGTCGCCCAAGTGTGAATGTTGATTACCAACACAAAATTTGGGAGAATAAACATGGTCATATATCAGCCGGAGGTGGAGTATCGAAAACGCCAGGTCAGAAGCCAAATTCGCATGTGGGAATTCAAGGTACTTTCCGATTCAAACGTAATGCTAATGGTAATAACGAAGAAGCTATTGTTTAGTGCTGCCGAAATTATAGTTATTGAACAGTAATATATTATCAATACTAATTGATTTTGTGTGATACAATGCATATTGATGTATTAATATTCTGCGAACCAATATTTCATTTGTTTGTAAATAGTTTATATCGTGTAAAACACAGTGTTCATTTTATATGTCTGTAATAATAAATTATTAAATGAAATACATTTTCCACTTATTACTTATACCGTAAATAATACTTAAACATAAAAAAAGTAATAAAATGAAAGTTCTAATCCGATCAATTTTCAATGTTTTGTGGATAAGATTAGGTGAAACCTTTATTAATAATAATATTAATAATATAACTCTTAACGTAATAAGTTGTGAAATTTATGATTAGAATATCAACATGTTTCATTTTCGATAAAATTGACATGAAATACATGATGATTATTTCTAAAAATAATATCGAACAGTAATACGAAAATATTTAGCGTACGGAATAGAAATAATCATACTGTCAAATTGTCAAATGCTTACGAATTACATGAAGTATTAAATACGAAATACGTTACCGAACAATAATATTTGATATACGTGCTTTTATTTACAAAATTTTTTGAATTCAAGTTTATGTAGAATGAAGCATTTTCACAATGTATTTACACAAGAGTATAATATTTATAGTTTTTACGTGCTTGGTCGGAATAATCGTGTGTCACGTTCAGTTTCGAACTGATCAAGAGACAAAAAGGGGTCATTGTTTAAAAAAATTAAAAAGTCAAAATTAAACTCAACAAAAAATTATTGCAAAAGTATTTATTTCATGCCAATGACACTATCCGAAACATTCAAATAAAATATATTCATCTTAATTATTTAATAATTAATTTAAACATAAATCGTGGGAAATTTATGAAATAGGAACCGTCGGGGAATTTACGAAATATGAACCGTCGTGAAATTTCTAACAAAGGAACGACAATAAACGACTTTAAATGCAATATTGTTTACTTTCTTCATTTTAAATATTAATTCAGTCTTGCTTTATCTTTAATTTGTAGTGAAGTAATATGTCCAATAAAGAATACCAGTTTTATTTTGTAAACATCATTAATAGCTTTTTGTCAATTATAATCAACCTTAATTGTTATCGAACTGTGTTATGAAAATATTTAAATTTCTTGCGAAAAATGTTAGATATAGACTTATCGATTGTCCCGATGAAAAACAGATTATACGTGTATCACATGTGCCACATATATATTTATACATGTTACTTACATAAAACAAGTGTTAGCCACGTAGGCAAAACGCTTTTTACATGTACTCCAAAGTACACTGGTGTATGCTGTATATGTGTTACGTGTAATTTATATGCACTTGTTTATGTGCGCAGTCCAAAATTAATGGACCAAAGATCCCGCAGCAAATTTCTTCGCGTGGTTTTCAAAGATTCAAGGGAATGAAGTTAAAGCAATATTTTCTGGTAGTTTCTATGGAGAATTAAGATTGAGTACGGAAAAGAATTACTATACATGAAGATAAATATATGGAAACATTATGCGAAGAAATATGAACTTTTTAAATAAACATAAAATGCTTGTAATTAGCAATTTTTCATTTTCAGTATTAATTCTATTTAATAACGCCATTGCAAGGGAAATAAAAATTAAGAAGTTATTCCATAAAACTAAAAGTCTTTTACGTTTGCAATAACGTATATTAGAAATAATGTTATTTTCTAATTTTATATATTTATATTGTTAATTTTAACATGTTGACTTTATAATGTCGAAATGTATCAATATATTTTTAGAATAGAAATTCCTTCACAGCTAAAATGAAAAATAATGAATCCAAATTTTTGTTTCGTAGAAAGTAAATGTTTAAAAAAAAAAAACTCATTTTACTTAGTTTAATATCATTATTAAAAAATATGAAAATTGTAGAAACACAAGAAAACTTTAATTTAGATTTGACTTACATTTTTAAGGTACAACTAACACTGTTTCATTCGTATGACCAAAGAGACATTTTCATATGGAAAACATCATGACAGCATTTACTTATTTTGAGATGTTATTATAAAAGAGTCGTGTTTCTTATTTGCAATTCTAATCACAAATAACTGAAAAAGTATCATCTACTTTGTTCCAGTTAAAACTTGCGTTGTTTAAATTAAAAAACGCAAAAATAAGTGTACAGGGAATATTAAGTCGCTCGTCCAATTAAAAAAATAACCTTAACTTTACAACTCGGCAAATGAAATTTCAATCGTAACGCTTCTTTATCGCATTGAAACATTCATCGATTCAATCAATACTTCTTCTGTATATGTAAAATAAACATTGCTTTCGTTCGTTAATCGAACAACGATTTCAATAAAAAACGCACATCAATCCAGAACGCCTTTTATCTCTTAATGCACGAAAAATATTTGCCTTCGAGTCATTTTAACAGGAGGGTAAAAAGAATTCTAAACAGAACTACAAGTGGACTTGACTGAATGTGGAATGTGGGGTGTAAATTTAATGTTCGGTATTAAAATGGTTGTTAGTCGGTGAAAAAAATATGCCTTACCAGCGCAACTGTAACCATTTTTGTGAAGTATGTATCCGTCTCGGCAGTCGCATTCGTACATGCCATCGTGAAGCTCGTAACAAAGCTGCTCGCAGGGCGAACCGTGGCCGCATCTCCCTGCAACAGATGAGAGGATATATATTAATTCAAACACTTCTGGTGCGTTTATTACATATAATGCGCATTGGAAATTCCGTCAGCTCTGTGACCTATTTTGACGCTGTCTCAAATCGATTACTGCAAAAGCTTAACAATATCGTGAAGATAAGATGCTTCCGGTTCCCTTTCAAACGTTGCAAAAGTTCTTGATATTATGCACACGCAATTTCGTTAGACGCATGCCATTATCAACGGCTGCCGTGCTTCAAACAGAGTACTGCCGAGGAAATGCAATAACGGTGTTACTGCAAAGCTGAGTGATGTGAAATGAACAGCACTTTTTCTCGGTCGTGTTTCAAGGGTACGCGCTTTTTTAAGAATTTTTAAATAACTTGGGTTATTTGATTGCTGTTTTATGGTCATTTGTATTAAATGAAACATTCCACGTTATATGTGTTATGCAGTTTATCGTATACATTTTGGCACTGTACTTTATTTTTTTTTTATTATTTTTAAATTATTATTCAAAATATGTTTCGCATTAATTTAATATATTGGTAATATAAGTAAAAATACTTTACATTTATTTACAATGAATTGTATCACGACTTTCATATGTTATTCATTAATATTAACTCAAAATTAATGCCTTAAATTATAAAATTTTACTTAAATGTGTGCATAAAATAATTAAGAAACAGAAAATTAACATTAAGTTTTACCTTTTTAAAAGAAAAATCTTTATATAATATAAATTATTTAATTATTTTAATTTGTTTAAATCTTTTATTGTATAATTTATAGAAACAATTTGGATATACATAATTCTGCTAAGTAAAATACTGATACTATGAATGATAACACTTCTATTGTTAATATCGAAAACTTTGCATTTGTGAATATAAACTTCTTGTTTTAGTGTTAAACGTCTGATTTCTTAATCAAATAAATCATGTTCAATGTTCATTTACAGAATTAAATATTTGTCTGTTTATTCACCTAATATAAAACCTTCAAGTTTTTGAAGATCGAGGAATCAAGTTTTTTTTTTATAGTTAATCAAAAATTCAACTGATTAAATGTTATTAATTTAAAATTTTAAGGTCAATTACAAAACTCTTGCAATAGTTCCATTTTTTGTTTGGTATGTTCAATCCACTAAATATATGCAAAAAATCCGATCAAATATTCTACTTGAGCACTTCCAGAACAGCAAGCCAATTCTAATGACGATTGAAAATATCGTTTGACGAAGAGCAGATTATTCTAATGTAACAACTTCTTCCGATAGCCTTTAGTAAAATTTCACGCGAACAATACTCTGGCCATAAGAAAGCAATTTTTTTAGAGTTTATGTTCTCTGAATAAACGAATCTACTATCTTGAATCTGCTTGAAAATACATTTAAATATCTTTCAAAACAAGTTGAGCAGTACAGCAGAATTATAAGTATGCACTTTGTTTTATCAATAAATACATATTACTAAGTTTGAACATAGATTTTTAATGCGTTTTTTTGCATAGTTTTTTTTCAAATCTATATATATCTCAAATATTTAAAAAAGAGTTCATTCGATTGTTTCTTATTCCATGACATTCAATTATATTTCAATTCCTTCATTTACACGAAATTTCAAAAGGTCACAAACATGGAATGCAAGCTGGGTTATTTGTTTCAAATGTTTCGCAATACAAATTATTAATACAATAGCTTTCCTTTGGCACAGGTGATAACCGTACAGCTAGAAAATTATGTGATTAATAATAGTAATTATCTCAACCATAAAGATATTCAATTAATTATATAATTAACAATAATAATAATAATAATAAATTATATAATTTTTCATTGAACTAGAAATGTAGTTGTCCTTACCAAAAACAATAATTCAGAATACAATTAATCGTGCACTTTTTCTAATTGTATGATTTTCTAAATTAAAATTCTGTGAATCTATCAATCATAAATAACATACTTTGAATCCTTATCACATTAAAGCTACAACTCGATTGTTATACGGCCCAGTTGAGTTCTAGTCTGTGCAAATTATTCCGAAAATAGATATAAAAGTACCAATGTTTGTACAATTATAAATAATACAAGATATTTTTTACTTAATTATTTATTAATTTACAATATTAAATATTGTTATTTTATATATATAATATAAAAAATAATATAACATTATTACTTAATTTACAATAAAACAATTAATAATGCAAGATATTTTTTACTTAATTCATCTATCAAAATACACATCAATTAACATCAAAATGTTAAGCTAGATTTCTGAAAAAAAGTGTACATTGATTTTCAATTTTTTATATACTTTCAACTTTGATTAATAATTTATGTTCAATGATAAAAAATTGATAATTATATCTAACCATAATATCATAATATTAAGATAACTAAACAAATAAAAAAATTGTTTTTATTTTGAAAACCGATATTCCAGTTTTTCATGTTTATTCAGAATACAATAAAAAAGCAGATTTTATAATAAATAACTCAAAAACACAATTTCTTTGAGATTGAATTAGTTTTATTAGTGATATTATTTCATCTGCACGTTTGTCAATATAATTATTTATTGAATAGGAAGTCTATGGTATTTATTTAATAATTAAAGCTGTATGTTTTCAATAATATATCCTTTTATCAATCTTCCTTTTATTCTCTAAAGAAATTTGTGTCAACAATTGCCTTCATTTGAATTTGTACACGCTGATTTTAACCTTCCATAGATATATCAGATTACTTTTAATAATGTTTCATTAACTTCGTATCACCTTTTATCAATAAAATATTTTATCTATTTTTTCAGTTAATTAACATTGTTTACATTTAAATCAGTGTAATTAAAACTTACAATTATACTAATTGCATTTTTTATTCCTGTAGTTTTATTTCACTTATCACATTCCTGATTTGTTTAACAGATCATTCCTCTCTTTTTAAGTGTAATCTATTTATTGACTTGATTTTCTGGCATACGTTACTTTTTATAATCTTAAAGAGTTTAATATAGTACTATTAATGACACTAATCTTATAATATCCAATTTGATTATTCCTTTTAATGATTTTTTTCTAATTGATATATAAAATATCTGTGCAAAATGCGCTAAACAATATTTCAATTTATATTAATATAATTAAAAATACAAATAAATTACACAAATATGTTAAACTTTGGGCCAACTCATTATTACCCTATTTTCTATTTTACTGGCTCATAATGTATTTTGTCGCAGATAAAAGGTCAGCTTTCCTGTACGATTCTTAGTGGAAATATTAATATTGAATTATTTGATCGACTTCAATTTTGGAACATTAAAACTGCTCTAAATTTAGGTGATGGCATGAATCATTTTTTGAATAATTATTAAATGCACATTTTTGACACATAATTTATTTTTAAACTTAAAAGATTTTCCAATTATATCAAAAGTAAGCTTTGATAACTATATTTCCAAAAATAATAATTAATCTGTTATTAAAAGAAGTTGGTATTACATTGTGTATTATTTTTTTGTTTAATTCGTCATTATATGCATAATAAATCTTCAATTATTAAGAATAAAGCTAGTTTATGACAGACAAATAACAATTTTTGAGTTTTCTCAACTTGATAAAAAATAAAACCCCGTTATATGTTATGTGCACTGACTTTGGGTAATTAATAAAAAATTTTGTATGCCATCTATACATTTGTACTTTTGCAAAAATTACATCAATTTGATTAAGTAAATCTTAATTAAATTTTTAACTAAGTTTTATATTATTTATACATAATATTTTTGGCAAATAAATTATGACTTATTGCTTGAGACAACAAATTACATGCGTTGTATAATATATACAATTTATACCATAATAAAAGAAAAAAAAAACATTACAATGAAAAACTCTTTGATAAAAGTAGCTAATTTTATGTTTACTTGTGATTAGATTTCATAAATCTATAAGTTTTTACCAAATAATTGATTTATACATTCAAATGTATAGAAGTATCTTTTAGTGTTTTAGCGCAAACAATATGGCAAGGCTTAAAGAAAGCTATTAATGTATAAATAACGGTTATTATTTTAAATATTTAACATTTCTAATTAACGTAACAGAAGAAGAAATTCAGCGTAAAATATTTAGATTTTAGATTACATATTGTATTTCGAATTTCAAACATATCTATAAAATGCATTTTTAGTGATTGCATTTAATGGAAAATTGTTACGAATATTAAATTCATGCATACACTAGTTTTAATTTAAGCCACAGATTATAGTATTAAGTCGTTAACAATGTATCATCATAAAAAATTAAGGATTAAAATTGTAGAACATAAATAATTTCTAGTATAACAGAACTTTATTTTTTAATATATGCTCCATTTGGGAGTTCTTCTCAAGAGATCGGAAATTTATTCTTGAAATCAGCATTTAGCTTTTTTTAAATAAAGCATTAAAAATCTTGTACATTTTTACTGAAAATAATTCTTAAATAATGTCAAATTTATCAATGCAAATCGTACTGATTCTGCTTAACACATCATGAACCAGTTATGCTGAAAAAAAGTGCTATTAGTTTCTGAGTATTATTACGTTTATAAATCATGAAACATAAATGAAAATTTTTAATTGAGAGTTTATCAGAGTAAATAATTATTCATTTTATAAACAATAAGTTTTGATATAAACTATCTTTTGTAATATGTAATCGTTGTTCAGTAACATGTTCATTAGAAATATTTGCATTGCATTCAGTTTTTGTGTTTCACAGCAAATATTTTCTTTGTAGATAATAGCGTTTGTCAGGGAAGACTGCAATTCACGTACCGAAAATTATATTCGGAGAAGAAGAAATTCGTGTGGAAATTTATTACGGTTTCAGGAGCTCAACAAGTGTAGGTAACGTTAAACAAAACGGCCTGCTCTTTTGACGCTTCTCTAGTCGAGTACCGGAATGACCTGACTTTAAAGTCTGCGCTCCAACGTGCACATATTATAACTGTATGTATAAGAGGGTTGCCCTTTATGCTTAGTTAATTAATCGGTTACCTTTATCATTCCGCACGGAAATGTTCCGATTTTCGTTTTCAATCCCAATATTTATTTAGGTATCATTAACTTTCTTATGACAGAGTTTTGCACTGGTCTAACAAAATGATCCTTTTTCTTGGTTCAAGACATAATAAATAACAGGCTAAAATAAATAATTCCACGTTCTTAATTTTGTTTAACACATTTTACTTAGAACATTTTGATTCAAAATTTAATTGAAGTGTTTCTCAATGGGGAATATTATTTTATGTTGTATTTAAAATATTGAAATGCATAGATATTTAAATATATTTTGTTACATGTAATCATTGCTTATTAACATGTTCATTAGATATATTTGCATTTCATTCAGTTTTTGTGTTTCACACAAAAAAAAATTTGTTTAAAAATATAAATCATTTGAAACAATTATTTAAATATTATTACATTGTGTAATGATGATAAATGAAAAGTCTTCTCATCTACTCAAACATTAATAATAAGAATAAAAATACATATTCAAAATATGAACATTAAACTATTGTTATAATATTATAAGACTTAAAATCATGATCTTTTCGTTTTAGCAGAACTAAAAATTGTGTTATCATATAGTAATATTGTAAATATATCATATGTAGCAGTTCGTTATATTTTCAGAAGAGAAGAATGTATAAAATATGAATGCTTAAAGGAATTGATTTAGTGATGAAGTTTTTTTTTATTTTTGAAATAATATATATATATATACAAACTATAATATTGTATTGAATTTCTGCCACATACAAACACTGGTATTTAATGTCATAAATGGTACAAGATTGAAACTAAAATAAATTTCTTTATAAAATTGCTAATATTAGTAATAACTCAAATTTGTAAAAAATAAACTGATTTATATAGTTTACATTAATTAATAAATAGTCTAATCTTTCTAATTTTATTTTTTTAATTGTTTTCATTAATGTTATAATTTAATTTTTACTATTAAGATTTTATGGTCTTCATCTTTCAAACAATATGAGTCTGTCTTGATATTGTAAATTTTATTAAATTTTGTTAAGCAAAGGAATAAAAAACTGATAATTTTAAGCTTTTAATATTTTTAGATAAAAGAATGATTTTAAATATTATAAATACATAAAAGTTTAAAATTATACTATTTCGATATGTTATCAATCTATGACAAATTGCAAATTATATTCCAAAGAATTGTAATTTTAGAAATATAAATTAATATACACAAATGTGTGTTATAAATAAAAAGTTAATTTTATTTGAGTAAAATTTGAATCTATAAATATGAAATTATGAAAACATCTATTTTAATTATACTATAATAATATTGTGTGAAGCAACATTATAAATCAATATTTAAACAAACATTGTAATGTAGTGAATTAATCACCCGTTATAAATACATAAAATGATGATCGAAGAAAATTTGAAATAAGGTTAAATTGGTATATGCTCAAATTAAAGTAAATTAAATTAATAAAAAAATACTTATATTGATTAAATAAAATAATAAATAATAAAACACTGTGATTTATAACATTTTTTAACAAGTATTTGGATAATAACTGTTTAAATAACTGTTTCATCGATGTATGACGTAAATAATAATTAGTTATGAACTGAAAAAAAGAACA
>JABFOX010001496.1:0-12892 GCA_022817665.1 Axea sp. ZL-2020
GTTCTCTCCCCCAGCCTCCGACGACGGCGGCGAACAATCAGATGACTCCTCGGATTCAAAGTCTTCCATGGATGGTGCGTCACAGATCTCCCATCCGCAAGACCGTCATCCCCAACCTCAATATGAGGGAATTCATAACGTGTTTGGTCCGGCTCTGGCTGCCTTAAAGAAAAAACGAAAAAAGTTTTCATCCTCCAGGTCCACTACGCCAACCATCAGCACATCGACCAATGCTGCTGACATGGACCTGCCTCAACACCCGGTAATCTCAGCACTTAAGGATTCGAGAAAAAAGAAACAGCTGCAGCGAGCTAGCAGTGTACCAACCCGCGGATCTGAATTGAGTGGCACACAATCGATATCGCCACAAGGACATGAAACTACACAGAGTCAGCAACCGAACTTCGATGCCGTTGAAATGTTTGGCATGAATAAACAAGGTATTTCATAATTAATTTTCGTCAGATAGAACAGGGTATGGAGATTTACTGTAAATAGTTAATGTTGTGATGTAGTTCAAAATATTCATATGAAGTCAAAAAGATTGGAAAGAAATGATGAGTGCAGAAATTATCTGCCTGTAGGTAAATGACCTCAAAGACAACTATAGTTAAATATAAGTTTGTGAAGTTATTAGTGAACATACTAAATTGAAGTATTAAAATATAATTAAATCACTTCATTTTAACTTCTTCTGAAGAATTAATGTTCAAATTGTGTAAAACAGTTTCCGATAACGCAAAAACTATGATAAACTTTAAAAAATGTCATTATTAAATTGTATATAATGATATTTATTATTATGAAACTACTGTAATATGCTATCATAATTATTAAACTGTGGTATTTAGTTAGATAATAATTACATCACATCAACCATAATTTCCTCTAACATTTCATTTATGTATACTTGTTAATTCATAAGTTTGTATTGCTGGAAATCCAAATTATGTGTAACAATTTAAATTATACTAAGACCAATTATGCTTTAATAATATTTACACTGCACAAAGACAAATTGTATTTCAGATTTAAATTTTATGCAAAGTTTATTTGTTTGCCAAGAAATGTTACATTTAGAATTATATTCAATGAAGATTATTAATCATGACAAAATTATTTTCATTTGATATTTATACATAAAATAAATATATAAATTTATAATTTTCAGATTCTATAAATTTAACAAAATAGTTCAGAATGCGTTTATAATAAATTTTATAATTATAATCGTTCAGAACTTTAAACAAGTAATATTTTATTAAATTAAATTAAACCGCGTAATATTAATAGCACTAATTGATTTGATTAAAAATATTCTTTAAAAATATTTAAAAATAAAAATTGTTAAAATACTGAATGGGCATATATTATAATTTTAGATTTTATAAAGGATTGTTACCAGTGTAAACTTGCACTGAATAAAAATCGATTGGTTATAACTAATTGTATTCTTTAAATAATCAAATTGAACTTTTATTCATTGATATTATATAGTTATTAATAACCAGTATAATTATAGTTTCACAACCAAATATATTTATAACATACAAGAAAAATGAAACTAGAAAGAACGTAGAAAAATAATAATAATACTAAATTTATAAAATAGTTAATTCAAAATTGTTCATTAATTTGAGTTTCTTCCATTCATTCAATTTTTTAATTTAAATTATACTATAATAAATTTTATTTGAATTGAAAAAAATTCTACATCATTAATTAATATTGATTTATTTTTATCTTTACTTATCTTACAAATTGGATTAATTATTTACCTGTGCATAAAGTTAAACGATTCATAACATTACTTCATATTGGTTTATATCTTAATATATATACATCTGTATTTTACACCACTTTTCTATCAGAATATATTATTTGATTGCAGCAAATAATGATTTAAAATTGTTGATTTAAATAAAAAATCAAACTGAAACAATTAAAAGAATCTAATTGAAATAAAAAATAATCTAACGTGATAAAAAATGCTGGAGTGACAATTCTCTAACAGCGATAGAATACGGATATAATTCCAATAAACTTCAACACATATATTTATTTAATATTTATCAATATAATTTTACATGAAAATATTTAATGTATACGTTGTATAGAAAAACATTCAGGCACTAATAAAGCAAAACTATGGTAGAAATCAAGCCAACAATCTGATAAAAGATTACTATTGTATTTCAATTACTATTATAGTACTTAATTACGATCCAAACTATTGTCAAATTAATTGCCAAATTATTATAGAACTAGTAAATACTCGATTGATTATCAGAATTTTCAGATTTGTATCCAAATAAACAAAATCTATTGAATCAAATATCAACTTACATAGTGAATAAAAATGTTTCTTTTAAGAATTAAAAAAAAGATAAAAAATATATAAATTCCACAAGAAATCGTCTGCAGTTGAAAAATTTATATGTAAACATAAGAATTACACAAAAATTAAATATCTTTGACAATTTTTATTAACTTTTAACTATTGAATTAAAGAAAAAGGACGCTTTGATGTGACACGACTGAACGTTCAAAAATACTTGAAGATAAGCTTATATATTATTTGAGGGTGACTTATACGTTTTCAAAAAAATATACTATAATGTGTGAATTTAATACTAATTGAACTTTGTAAATTTCTGTGCATTAAATCTATTCAAAGTTATAAGACTGCAGTTATTCTAATTATAAAAAGCAATTCAGCTGAAATTTAATTATAATTCATAAAATTTATACTTAAACACTTTTTAAAGTACAATCAAATGTAGAAAAAGTTGATTCGAAAAGAAATACAAGACCAGTTCTTGAATAAAATAATAGATAACATTTTTATATAATAATAAACATCGTATCATTTTAAAGAAAAATCTCTATGTGTTTTTTAAATGTGTAAAAACCTGGTATACATATTACGTAAAGATTTTCATAACTGAATAATCAGAGAGCATAAACTTAAGGTGAGAAACAAGGAAATCTATACTTTGAATAAACACAATATCGTACGAGAGTTTGAAGAAACAGAAAATGTATATGTAATGAATGATAGAAAAAATGTTAAAAAAAAATTAAATTTAGTGCACAAGGTTGGAGAATTATTAAAAGGTTGGAGAGTTATTAAAACTTAAAAATATAAATCAAGATACGTTATGGAAAGGTTTACGTAAGACGCACCGAAAACAACATTTTTTTGAAAATATTTCTCTATATATTGACATACTTTCTTAGTGAAAAATAATGAGGCAGTACGGAGTTATTGAGGCCGAACCACCTTCGTGCATGATGCGAATCTCCTCACGCACGGTATATTCGGGGTTGCTATGATCATCTGTAATAAAATTTAACCTGAGAAATAATTTATATATAAGATTGTTTAAGAATCATATCAATCCCATGTCATTTGGCTACTAATTAATAAAATGGTGACCATTCGAAGAATGTGCATTTTTGATATATTTTTTCAAATTTGACGGGCTATTAAAAATATTTATCATTAGTACATTTGCTTGTGAAAGACAAAACTTATAAATAATTTAGTCAGTTGGGATGTAAGTTAGAGAAAATCAAAATTAATCCATTTTTTGTTGAGATATCATACCGTGCGATAAAAAAAAATTGTTTCCAGAAGCCATTTCAAGTATTGACTATACATAAATGCTTTGTTGTACATCTTACGGTTATTATGCTATTCTGGGCCCATATAAAAATCTTTCTTCTTTCACTTAGATACCTTCTATTGCACCTGGACCATGCATTCTTCTTTGGATGGTCGTGAGTCTGCAATGCAAATGCTCAGGTGTCAATTTCCACATACGCGTGTTAAAACATTTATTCGAATTTTGCATGTTACCTCCCAGTCGCCAATGTAGCAGGTCGTCCTTTAAAAAGGCCTCGTAGATGAGATGTTCAAATCAGTTTTATTATGGACAAGCATATGAAAGTATGAAACTATAATCAAAGAGGTTACTTTACTGAACAGGCAAAAAATATTTACCTTTCAAATTCGTTTAAATCGCTTTAGAAGCAGATTTTACACTCTTCAAAGTGTCAAAAAATACAATAAACAAAAACTCACGTAAGCCTCCTCTTACATTAATTACTCACTCATTTAACAATAAATTAAATGTTGTTAGAACTTACAAATAAAATAAATTATTATCGTAAATTATTATTGTAATATGCGAATGATATCAAAAAAGATAGATCAGTAGATAAGTATGATCTAAAGGAACGCACAAAGTTACTTAAATAAAAATAAACGTATTAAGCAATTTCTTGACAATGCAAAATTCACATTAACCAAGACGATGCGAAGAAGAGAGAAATTCATTACCTATCACTATATAACTGTGGAATATTAGTGGTACAAAGGCATGCACTATTGAGCTTTACAGTGATAAATGCTGAAAAATTCAAAGTCATTTTACTCCATCAATTGCACGACTTCTTTAGAACAGTGGAACATAAACCAATTGTCTAGACCAAAAGAAGAAAGATACAGTTGTTCACACTGAGTGCTCAATTTACTTGTGGTAATAAGCTTCTGAAAAATCAATACTGTACATTACAGTAACATGAGAACTAATAATATTCCTCAAAAATTACAAAACATTGTAATTATTATTATTTACATAGATTTGCATAACCTATACTTCAGGAATAAATGCCATTGTTTTCTCATTTACGTAACTTTTCTCTTTTTCTTACTTTTTTAATTATTAAAATATATATCATAAAAACTGATTATCAATAACCATTTTAGTGTTTATATTGATATATAGTACATAATATCTTACAAATTTATTTCACAATATTGTACGGTATTTTAATAATAGTAGAATAAATATCCCCGTGACATATTATAAAATATTCTTTAAATATTATTATAGAGTATGTTTAAACATAAAAATAATAACTGCACTTATAGTATATTTGAAATAGATATTGAAATAGATAACATATTTTTTTAAGTTTATTAAATATCTTTATAATATTCCCAAAAATATTATTTCTTTTTAAAGTAAACTTACTAAATTTGTTTATGTGCAATTGGAAGCATTGAAATAAACTTGGAAATAAGATACTTTTCATGAAATTGTTTATATCATTTTCTATAACAAATTAATACATTGAAAAAAAGAAATATAACAAAATATGGCTTTATTTACATAACTAATTGCGTGTCAAAGAAAATTAAACAATTAAAAGATATTAGTAATATACGAAACAATGTTAATGTACTCACTAATTGAAATAACAATTTAAAAATTAGAGCCACAAATTCATTTTAAAAGACAAATTCTCAAGAAATGTGGTAATTAAAACACAAATATTCTATCATAATATTAAATAATTGTAACATATTCCTCTAACCGTAATATTTAATTTGTAAAAATTGTAAAAAAAACTGATTAAATATTGTGTAAAATTAGCAGAAGATCTTATTATCTTTATATAATTTAAATAAAAGTTCATTTTGTATAATTTACCTAAACTATATTAAGATATTCATTAAAATTTTATCTTATTTATTATATTGTCAACCTACATTTTATATTCTAAACATATTTTACAAGAAAAATTAGAATAATTTTATATAAAATATAAAAAGAAATTACGTTCTCATTGCAAAATTACAACATATAATATGCTTCTGAAAGAAACACATTTTTTAATTATTTTCTTTACATTCAGAATATTTGTTTTCTTTTCACTTTTTTATTTTTTAATTAAACTACAATTAAAATTAATCATATTAATTAAATAGTTTGTATTTCTATAGACTAATTTTATTTCAACAATTTTTAAATACTTAAAAACAAGTAAAATATTTCTGTTTTCTATAAACGGAATCAGTAAATATTTTATATTTACCAATTTTTCTACTGCTTATGTTATACATTAGAATTTAAAATTTTTGTATAAGTTTATAAATTCTCATTAAAAATAACTTCGTTTTATCATGATCTTGGACTTATCTGTAACGTATTCCTGGCAAGCTTTTTTGTAAATTAAAATATTATCCAGTTACTGTGATACAATCAAATTGATTGCAAGCACACATAGAATTCAAATTATTACAAGAAAATTAAAATTAATTTCGTTAAAATTTAATAATGATATTTAAATATAATAATACATTACGAATATTTTTGAGCTCATATATTAATCAATTCGAAATTTACACCATATTTTCAATTACTCTCCACTGTTTTGTATAAAATGATTGACTTTATCAATGTCAACTGGAGTTAATTGTTCTTGTTAATTTTATGCTTGTCAAAGTTTCATTTTTGAATTATTATTTTTATGTGAAAGCATTTACTACAGAACGAGGATAAAAAATAAAATAAAAACATTTGTTTCCTTTTGTGCTTATATAATTTGTTTCGTTTTCTATGCTACCGTATTTTCTTTCTTATATATATTCCTTCTCTTAATCGAAATTCCATACGGCTCTTCAGCTCAAACTAAATAAATAAATATGTAAACGTACAATAAAATCATTCGTCTAAATTAAATTTGTTTTTATAGTAATATACTCTGAACAGATAAGTACTAATATGAAAATACCAATCTGAAGTGATTTGGAAAATGGTGTAGAAATTAATCTGGTCTTAGCTAATATAAATCATATGAATTCGAGTTAAAAGATTGGTTAAATGATTTAATACGTTATTTAATTGATTCATGAATACCATCTTGAAAATATATATCATAACTATATTTAATAAAAATTTTGATAACTATATATTTAATAGAAACTTTGTCGAATAAAAGTGAAGCTTTCATCTCTGTAATAAGATCATAAGATAGATTTTTTAATATATTTATTAAATTTGAACGGAAAACAAAGTATGTTTTTTTATTCCAAAATTATTTATTCGATTTTCTCTAACATATTGATAATGTTGAATTTATATTTTATAGCGTGTTTTATTTTACATTAAGCTTATATTATATATTATTTCATAAAGTTAGCACTTTTATTAATAATAAAATAATAATAAGTAAAATTAAGAAATGGAATTATGAAATTACAAAGATAAATACAACATTTAAAAACTATAAGAACATAAATTTTTATTCAGTCAGGAAATTTTAATGAATTAGTTTTAATTGCATTGTAATAAAAAAGTTTGAATTGTAATCAGAATTATCGTAATTTTCAAACTATTTGTACAATAAAAAGTCTAACTCAAATTACAATTCAAATTATTTTCAGATTGATTTTTCTACGCACGTGAATTGGAAATGGACACAAATTACAGTAGTGGATTATATCCGTAATATAAAAGTATATTTTCCTAATTCGAATTAGTATTACACTTATAACTTCACAATCATAAAATTAAGTGTAATTTAAACTTTAATGCGTTTTATAATGAGAATAATCAACGAATATAATAAGACTCCTCCGCCTAACTACCATTAAATAAATACACAACGCATTAATTAAAAGAGAGTACAAAATAGCGTTTTTATAAACTGTATCGAGCATTTGAAATTGTAATGCAATAAATTTTCTCAAAATATGCAAAAGTATATGCACTGAACAAGGATATATTCTGAAGATGGTAAATGTATTCAAATTTGTTTGTAAAGCTTTTTTGATAAATATTTTACCTGTGTATACCAGTTGTAAATCTGGTTTGAAAAGTAGTAGTCTGCATACCCTGAAATAGACGTAGATATTTAGTTGCTGCTTGCATTCTATTGCATTTTTGGAGAAATATTTTCTACTTGATATTTCATTGTTTTTCTCATCAATGATTAGCGAAAATAAATAAATTCCACTGATAGGACACTGCGAAATCTCGTTTAGATAATATGAAATTTAATAAGAGGAAAAAAGAACCATTTGAATTGATATTTAACTTTTTTAATTAATATTATTTTTATGTGTAATAAATTTTGTTGAAGAATTAATTGCACCGAATGAATAACTTCTGTTCTTTATTTTTGTTCACCTCTTTTCATTTCTCGTAATGTATAGTAGCAAATTTATCTCTATTGTTATGCGATTTAAAATGCATGAATGCGGTATTTCTCTTGGTAACTATATGCGAAAAACGGTAGAATGATAGCTTTGTGTTTTGATTTAGAAAATTTCCAATATTAGTAATAATGCAATTATCGAATATTTATTTAAAAAATTATGCGTTATTATAACTTTATTTTAATAATTAAACGGAAATTATAACGGAATTTAATATTGTTTTATAGCGTAAAGTAAAAGTTGTTGATCTGCAAGTACAGTTTATTATTACTTCATAAGTTTTATGAAAATTTTATATTAATTTTTTTAGTATTGGAATGTTGTAGATATATATAACATATAACATTATTATTATTATTATTATTATTATTTTTTATTTTTACATAATTAGGATGGAATGGTTAAACTAATTTGGTTGATCATGTTGCATATAATATTTTTTCACTACCTGCACGTGAAATTATGATTTTTAAATAACTTTTATTCTAAAATCTAAATAAGTCTTGCTTTTGTTTCTTTTCAACCACTTTTATTCTAAAATCGAAAAATTACTTTTTTTAAAGACAAATTTGTAATAGACAAAATAATACATTGTGTAATAAGGGAGAAAATTGACGATTATAACAAGTATGAAATTATTGTACAAGAGAAATCCCAGGGTACAATAGCCTTCGTTAATAATTGTCAATTTCTCTCATGTTACAAATGATGATTTTTATTACAAATTTATAAAAGCAGATGCTTTTCATGCAATGAAATGAGCACTATTAACATCATATGTACATAAAAACGGAATAAAAATAACTTACTAGAAATTGTACTTTTGCAAACTGTTTTTATATCTCAAAAAGAATTAGTTTATCTCAATAAAATAAAAATTCACTGAATAAATATATAATGTAGCTGTTTTTTTTACACATATGACAACAACTTACTTTTTCACCTGAGAGCAGAAATCATTCACTTAGCTTCGATTTTATGGCATGCGGAATTATTTACTACTTGTACGGTAAGAGACACCAATAACTGAAAAAAATAAAAAATTATATAAATTCAGATTACTTGATTAAATATTTTTCGAATCTCGATTACATGTTAAATTATTTAAAATAATTTAACCATATTACACTAAACATTGTTCATTTAGCGATGTTGAATTATTTTAGTTAATAAAATGCTTTTAAACTCATATTTCTGGATTGTGTTTAAATAATATTCAAATTGATTTTTATATATTTTCGCATGTTATATATAATATCAGAACATTGTTATGCAATTTAATCTGATAAAGTCTTTTTGAAATAGTTGAAAGTTTGTGTTGTGTATATTTGCTATCATAATTATAGTTAATGATATAAATTAATGATTAATTGTACATGATTCATAAAGCTACACAAATACTGCGTTACTTCGATATCGGTATCAGTAGCGTGCAATTATCGATATTAACCATAATAACGTTGCGTTCAAAGTAAAAAAATTATATAAAAGTTGCTTGTGAAATTATTAAATTTTAATTAAAGTTGGCTTCAGATATCAAACAAATTTTCAATACTGCTTGTTTACAAAATTCACTGAGAAAAGAATACAAGTTTATTTTAACACTGTTAGACGAAATCCCCTAGTGGCAAAATGAAATCAAACTTTTAATGTTGAATATGAAAACTTTGGTTTGGAAAATCACAGAATTTTTTCTTTTATTAGAAAACATGTTATATTATATTACTCGAACAACAACTATTTTACAGAGCAAAAAATTTGATACTTTTAATAGAATTTTCAAACGCGTACCAAGAAGAAAACAAACGTGAACATGTATTTGAAAGAAACTAACACTATTCAAATTAATTCTGAACACTATTGTATCTATTATCTTAAAGCACTTCCATTTAAAATATCTCATGTGTTGATATCGTAAAAAGTTCTGCGAGAAAGGATTATGAGAATTTACGTGCATATTTGTCAAGTCATTTAACAGCCATTAATCACTAATCAAAATAAAAATCTTGCACGTTATTTGCACCGCAATCTCTGCATAAAAGATAAATTAATTTCATACTTTGTAATAACAATTCTGTAGCAACGATTCTGGTGGGTCTTTTTTTCTCAAAAATGTATTTGTAAACACTGACAAAATGATCGATAAAAAAATAAAACCATCGAACTAGGTCCGCTTTTGAAATCCAAAAAAATGAAACGAATTGAAAAGTGTCAACAAAACATGGATGGGAGGCACAGGGAATTCATTAGCGTATGCAAGACAGGCAGGCACCTCGAGGTGGTCAATCAATAAAATTTCAGGTGTGGTTGTTAGCACCGTTCCATTGATGTCGTCGACCACAGAAGAAAGCGTCGTGACGTCCGGTACGATATCTTTAACTGTTAAAAGGAACGGCTCCGTGACACAATTGTTGCAGCGAGTGCCACCTGGAATCGAGCCGTTCACGGGACACAACGGGACCACTGGTAGGCTCTGAAGTTCTCGTTAAATTTAAAAATTGTTCATTATTCAGACCAATTTTAGATTCTATGATTGAATCGATTTGTTAGCAGCATACGCACAATGTTGCCTTCGCGACGAAGCGCTTAAACGATAACATTTGTGAACGTGGACTGGAAGAATGGAGATTGGATAACGATTTTTGTTCTGTTGCTGTTTTCAGATTGATACTGCAAAAATTACGAAATATTTTACAGTAAGACAGTGCAATGAGTTGAAATCTGTAGAGTACTAGCTTTTGTACTTAGACGTTCAAATTTCTCTGATAAAATATACGAAACAAAGTTTACAATTCTAATCGACATTCTTAACGACATACTGTGGTTTAACATGAATGTTCCAAAAGTAAAGTTTATGTTTTGTTACATCATCAGTGTATAATTCATTTATAATATTTTTGTAACATACCTAAAAACTAACTTTCATTAATTACAAATTCAGTTTACATATTATATGCCTATTTTATCACACATTTCACAAGTATCGAATTTCATGGCCATTGAAATCTATCTATTTTCATTATATAGATATATTATCAATGACTGGGAAATTTTACATTTGGGAAAGAAATCATCGATCTTTTATATAATGTGCCATTATTATTTATTTAATTTGTTCTAATAATTTTATGAATTTTGTACAATCTAAAAATTATATACTTTTTATATCTCTACGCTATGAATTTAATATTTAAATCACTGTGTGCTATTTAGAATGTCTGATTATGACGAAAAGAATAATCTAACACTTTATGTCAGATTTTTTGGTCATCATAATCAAAGATTAATCAAAAGGTGCCAAGGAACACTGGTCGAGAAAATTGTCAAAACTATATTGGGAGTATTAATTAAATTTTGTTATAATTTGAATAATAAGTCGACTAAAATTTTGTTTTCAAAAAACCTAATTAGATTTTGACATATTTTCAACCAAAATTCCTGCTCAGATTTTATTCAGTGCAAGTTTTGTTCAAAAATGACCAATATTTGGAAATTAAGTATATAATACAATATTTTTTTCAACTTTTGTTTTATATATAAAGAATTATAGTTGTTAAAACACAGAAGCAAGTACTAATGGTTCTAAGAATCAAACTATTTGTTTAACTTAATGTGTGTTTTTATCAAAATAACAAAAGAGATTAACAAAATAAATATTTAACATATGATTATGTTAAAAATTCAATTTAAATAAATTACAATACTTTTTTATTATTATAAGTTACTTGGTTTAATAAGAATGAAAAACTGAGTTTAAATGTTGCGAAAAAATAGATTTATTTTTATTGTATATTTTGGAAAAGTTGATAAATAATAACATTTTAAAAATTATTATTATTTTAATAATTTAATGAAAAATATAATTTCAAATAATTTAAATTAATAGTATTTTATACGATAATTTTTACGCCATTTTTTGAAAATGACATTTATCATTGTTTATTTTATATTGAAATTTATTGTATTTTTTATCCGTGTATTATTTTAGATGCTTTACTTAAACCAACGTATTATTGTTGCAATCTTTAACGCATAAAGTTACCGCACAAATTTTGTTCAAAAAACAATCTTTGTTTGTAAATCTTTTAATGCTCATTAGTAAGTTAATGTTTATTAAATAAAATAATATTTATATATAGCTATAATTGCAACATTTTTAGGAAAAAATACGAATTTGCACATTACTATAAATATCTTTTGTGACAACTACAAATGGTAACATCAGATCTTTTTAATTCATAATTTTTAAAAAAGTTAGAATATGATTTTCTTAAAATGGTGTACCCAAATTTTATAAATATATTATAAAAATAAAAAAAATAATAAATACAAAATATTTAAATGCTAAGTTTAAAAATAAAATCTCGGTTTTATACTATTTATACTTTGTTGTAAAATACATAATAAAATAATATATTTTAAAAAAGATATATGAACAATACACGAATGTTCAACGTTAAAATTTTTATAGTTAAATCAGAAAATATATAAAAAACTTACAATTTTACTATGAAAAAGAGCAACTTTTAACATTTTTTTATCATACCCCGCGTGAAAAAAAAAAACACCTGGATATAATCTGGAGATCTTCTGGATAAAATCGTCTAGATATAATATGGACATTATATGGACATAATCTGGATATCTTATCCAAAACGAAATTCAACTGGACATTTTCTGGGTGGCGCTCCTGACCTAGCAGTTGCCCAGATAAAACTTCCAGAAGATATCCAGATTATGTCCATCTAATTTCCGTATTATATTCAGACAATTTTCTTCAAAAGATCACCAGAATATATCCAGACGCTTTTTTTTCCCAGCGTGACTTTTTATGATTATCATTTCAATTTGACCATATTCAATCTTTCATTATTCCTACTT
>JABFOX010001497.1:0-12889 GCA_022817665.1 Axea sp. ZL-2020
GTAAATGAATAGAACTGATTTAAATCTTTTAGTGCATTATGTAATTATGCGTAATGCACTAAAACTTTGGTACTTATTTTTCTTACTTTATATCTTATTTTATTTCTACAGTAGTAATTATTTTTCTTTATTTTATATATAAATATTTCTTGAAACCAAATCAAATGTCATAAATAAGAATTGAAAAGAGAATTAGCGTGACAATGGTATATTAAAAAGTTGCAGGTTCCACTGAATTTTTCAGTTTTCGGGCGAAAAATTAATTTGTTGTTGAAGAGAAACAATAAGCTTCTGTCTCCCAGTTTCCAACTATGGAGACACGTTGAAGATAAAGAAGAAAAAGTTCCTGAATTAAGTAAACCTGCTGAGTGCTATTATTTACACAGTGATTCTTACAGTTCTGCTGCGATAAGCTTTTGTCAGACTCGAAAAGTGGTGTGTAAAATTATTGTGTATAAGATGGTGTATAGGTGTATAAGATGTATAGGTACTGAATCAAGCACTATGAATCAAATTTTTTAAAGTGTAAATAATTTTTAATTATGTTATATTTTATTTTATGTATTATTATAATTTTAGTTATATTAAAAATTGGAAAGTAAGATTTTTACATTCAATTATTATACGTTGAAATATTAATTAATATTTAAATATATGAATGAATAGATGGCTTAAAATTTTATTCCAAATAATAATCGAAAATAATAAGTTATAATAAGTTATCATACTAGATTTTATTTTAAAACTCATACATTTTTTATCAGTTGTAATATTATGTTGAATATAATCTACTAAATTATATCTTTGTTTAAAGAAATATATTTTTACGCAATATTAAAATCACTTTAAAATTAATTTCATTAAATTGTTTAAAGTAGATCTTTCTTTCCTCATCATATTATATGTTATAATACGATTTTTTTACATTGTATATTTGTAAATATTGTATTTCAACTTATAAATATAATTATAATATTTTTTATATTCGACTAAAATATAATATATCAATGTAAACAAAATTTCCTTCCAATATTATACTTTCTTATGATTACATGATTACACTTTTATAATTCATAAAATAATTTCAAATTAAAATCAATTTTTAGTTACAAGATTCAATTACCTGGAAGTAACATTAATTTTTTAAAACATTCTTAATTTTTTAAGAATTAAAATTGTGGTTTTTTTAACTTGAATGTTCCTTTTTTCAACAGCATGGCATGATTTTTCTAGAAAATGATATGTTCGAAATATCTCCTCTAGATTCAGAAAACTATGGGAAAAACGTAATGAACAAACGATCGGACGATCATTTGGGAGAGCCTCACGTTATCAAAAAAGCTCATATACCTCAAACTTTACCATCTTTGATATTCAAAAGAGATGTTTATACGTCGAACGAAATATTTTCAGATGCAGAAAAATTGAATAAAAATCCAAGACTAACCATAGAGCTAGCGTTGTTTTTCGATGAAATTAGCTATAAAATATTTGCCCCATTTTTCAATTATAACGAAGCCAAACTCAGAGATATGTTACTCGCATACGTCAACGGAATTCAAGCACTGTATCATCATCCCAGTTTAGGATCCAAAATAGATATTGCTTTGGTTCGCTTGGATTTGATGAGAACTCAGCCAACGGATTTACCTCATTTTGGAGGTGAAAGAAGTAAATTATTAAAATCATTTTGTTCGTTTACTAATAGTCGTAATTCAAAAGATGACGATGACCCTAATCATTGGGACATATCTTTATATGTATCTGGATTAGACTTTTATGCTTATGAAAATGGTAAAAAGAACAGCATAACTATGGGTCTTGCAACTGTCAGCGGAGCTTGTTTGGATGAGTATAATTGTGTTATTGCTGAATTCGGGGTGACCAATCGGTTTGGAAAACCTTATCCTTCGGCAGGATTCACTTCAGTTTACATTTCCGCGCATGAGATTGGACATAAGTAAGTAAACAAATTTAAATAATTTTATAACGAAAGTTACATTGTTCTTTCGCCAGCACAAGAATTATAACATCGATCATTATACTGATCAAATCGTTATTTTGACAGAAAAGTTTAATTTCCATGTTAAATAACATCAGTTCTATATTAATGACATTATTTCAACACTAAACAAAAGTTACTATTTTTATAAATCATTAATACAATATATTATAAATAATATAGTAATATACATCATGTAGCACGATAAAAAAAGAACGCAAAAATTTATCAGGCATTATATTTAAAACAAGAAATCATTTAAAGCAAATATTTATTTAGCATGTAATAAAAACGATCATTTTATATTTCAGAATTTGTTTCGAAAATATGAATCTGTAAGAATTTGCGTACATTTTATATGAAAACTGCATACATCAATTAAATTCTTTTAAAAAAATATCTACGTTAAAATTTTCACTCAAACAAATCCTTTTCTAATATAAGAATTTAAACTAAATAAAATCAATCTTTGCTTACATTTTTAAGATAAATGATGCAATTTTCAGAATCTACTTAAAGCGGTTAATTCAACAGTACTTTTGTAATTACCGTAGATTTTCTAATTATTTTTGATACGTGTGAAGTTTTGAATTTTAAATAACAGTTTATTTTGAAATATTTATTTAACGCTAAAACAATCGAGAAACTTTGAAACAGAGACAAACAGAATTAATATATAATAAAATAGAAAGATATGTTTGGGGTGAAATGATACGTCGTGGTACGTTTAATGTCAATAAAAAAATAATAATTTTTTAAGAACAATCCTGATTAAAAATTATTAATAATTTACAATAAAACAAAATTATTAGTAATTTTAGAATAGAATGTTTCTGACTTAAACAACAAAATATTTAAAAGGCAAAGACTACATAGAATAGTTATAAAATATTTTGTTATAGTTAAGATTCTTTATATAATATAGATAATGTTTCCAGAATAATTCAGTGTTGTACATTTGAAATATCCTAATAACACTAAGAAAAAAAGACTTTATATCTAGATTAATATTCATTCCAATATAATAGATTACTGAACGATAAAAATCACTATCAACAGTGTTTTTGCTTCATTTAGTTAATAATGTTATACGATTAATAACTAAAGTTTGTTCTTATTACTAAATTAAATTTTATATTATTGAACGTAATCGGGAAAAAAGTAATTTTACGAATATTATTTATAAGAAATCATTAATATCAATCGTGCTTTCACAATCAAATAATGTTATCATATTATCATATTATTTTTGTTTCTAGTTTGGGAATGCATCACGATTCCTTAGGCAACGTTTGCCCAAAAGATGGTTACATAATGTCTCCCAGCAGAGGAACTCAAGGCGAAACCATTTGGTCCGAATGCAGTCGAAATATTGTTCGTACTTTATCATCCACAATGACCTGTCTATTAGATTCTCCTCAAAAGAAACAAGACAAATCGTTGAAACATGATGTATATCTAAACCTTCCAGGTAGAATATGGAATGCAAAAAAACAATGTGAGCTTCTTCTGCGTGACCATGACGCTATGGTTATGACCCTTAATGGAGCTTGCGAAGCTCTTCAATGCAAAAGTCCTCATAGAAGTGGCTTCTACTACGCAGGACCTGCATTAGATGGTACTATTTGCGGTCCAGGGCAAGAATGTCGAGGAGGATACTGCATTCCTCTGATTCCCACTTCCCAAGATGATCTAGAAACTCCAAAAGAAACGTGGAGCAATTGGGAACAAGGCCCTTGCAGAAGTGGATGCATTCAAGGGTCTCAAGGAGCTTTTGAGAAAAGAAGAACTTGTATCAAACCATCTTTTCTAAATGTAGATTTTCAATGCGAAGATCGAACCTACGAGGTCAACCTATGTAGTGACGATCGTCTCTGTGCCAAGAAGCGCAAAACTGTGACTGAATTTGCTACCATAATGTGTAATTTATTCAGTGAGCAATTGCCTCACTTGGATAATAAGGGAACTGGACTCCAGGCTCCACATGAGAACGAAAGGCCTTGGATGGCTTGTGCCATTTTCTGTAGAAGAAGAGATATCGCTTCTTATTATACTCCTAGAATAGAACTCAATGACCTTGGCATAGACCCTTACTTTCCGGATGGTACTTGGTGTCACAAAGAAGGGAATCAGAATTATTATTGCAGACAACATCATTGTCTACCTGAAAAGTTTCACTTTACCAAAGATTTGTTGTTGGATTCTCAAGAAGAAGACACCGAAATTGGACCGCAAAATGCGCACCCTTTGATACAACAACTGCCGGAACAACTGGTCCAGTACTTAAGTCTGGGAACCGATGGTCGACCTCTTCTGACGACACTGATACCGGACATTGCCACGAAGTCTCGTGAGGACGATTGGACAGATCATGACTATATCGAGTTACCAGAGACCTTCACTCGACCACTTTATAAGAAAGAAAGTGCAAGTGCGTCACAACTGAACTTCATGTAACAATGCGGATGGATGCTTGACTTCTATTATTCTTGTTTCGCGTTGAGACGAATAGTTACAGACCCTTATAAGAAGCATGAAACCGTTAACAAAACTTTTATACTGCTTCACGATGCGTCACATATGACTCGTTCTTGTACTGATACTTATGCTATGAAGGCTCTTTGTTAAAAAAGACTATTTTGTGAGAAAAATACCATAATATTAGTATATATTGATCAATAAATTCATAAATGAAAATAAAGTTAATAAAGATAAAATATTACAAAAATATTGATATTTTATTTCATTAATAATTTGTATTTTTGATATATTTTTAATTAATATTTTTTGATATTTTTTTATATTTCATTGGTAACCAATATAAAAATCTTTTTCAAGTCGGAAATAATTTATACAATGGAATAAATAAATATATTGTAACGTTACTAAATTATAGACATAAAAAATTATACGTAATAATTAAGAATAGTAAGGCGTTTTTAAAACATAATTTTTGAACCATAAAAAATTAATGATTAATTACAAAATTAATGATGATTAATTACGAGTATTATAATTCATCATATTCGTGTTTAGCGGAAACATAAATGTATAATTCATTATAATTTGATTGTAGTCTTATATAATGTATTTTATTATGGAATGATAAAATTAATTAATAAATAGATATAAGTATTATTCGGATATTTCGACACTTTAATTATTAAATATTTTAGGAAAAAGGCATTATTTACAAAATAAAATAATTTGTTTCATTAATGTTTATGATAATAATTATACAAATATCACAGTTCTTAAAACAGTAATTTTTTGCAATATTTTATAATGAATTTTTTAAAGTTATTCAGTCTGCATTTATAAAAACCACTTAGGTTAAAAGTGAAAAGCACAGGAATATATTGCCTCTTTAGCATAATTAATTTAAAAAATCGAATGAGAATCGATTCTGCATATACTCGATGTATAACCACCACAAGTATATCTTTAGAATTATTGATACTATTAAATACAGATATCACGAAGCATTGTCATACTTCATGGCAATCTAGAAAGAATTTGTTTATTACGAATATTTTATCCTGTGGTAAATATTTTAAATTTGGATAAAAAAATAAAATATATGTGTAAAAAGTTCTTAAACAAAAAAATAAATTTAACTGTTTGCTGAAATAAAAATTCTAAAATGAATGCTACGTTTTTCCTTTGGTTATCATAAAATATAATATTTGTTATATTTTTTTCGTATAGTAATTGAATAGTTAATCAAATACTGGTTGAATCCATATAAAATACATATGATACCTACTATGAGGAAATGTGATGAGTTTTATAAAATGTCCATATTAATTCTACATCCAATTTGTATGAATTCAGTACACATTTGTTCTTTTTCTCTGGACGTGGAATGCATTATACTAAAGAAACAATATTCTCCTGAGATTTATATCAAATTCGTGTACCCTGTGTCTTAACGGGTTGTATCCGTTATACACATGCAAGACACATGTCAATAGAGTAAAACTCATGATTTTACATTCTACATCTATGACACTCTGAAGTTTAAAAATCTATTCTTATTTGTCAATGCAGTTTACGTTATCAGAGCATTTCCATTTTTTATCTAAGTAAATTCTACCAACTAAATATGGATTTTCTACTCTAATTTCACACGAATTCAGAATATGTGGGACTAAACTGAAAAGCATTTATATTTATACGTAAGCAGAAAATTAAAAATATTTTTGTCTTAAAATTATCTTAAAAATAAAATATCTAAATTTTTGCAGAATAACTTTAAACAAAGTTTATCGAACAAAATATGATTTATTCGTTAAACTCATTCCTTCATTCGTTAATCACATGCTTTGTTTTACGAGAAATGCGTATTTGTAGAAGTATCATACATTTCTTCGTAAAGAAGATTATAAATTCACGTTGACTAAAGACTTTGATTCTAAATGGATATGGCATAGAACAAAGATGATCATCAAATCTAAATACGAAACGTGTAATAAGTACACCAATTTATGCATGTATAATTTTGAATCGATCTGTATCAAATGTTTACTTTGATGGTGTAAATGTAAAACACAAATGGTATCTTGGCATCTAATGGTATATCGAAAATTTAACGCGATAGTTAAAATACTTATGACTTAAACAGATAGAAAGACTCCAATAATAATAGTAAAATTTTAAGTTTTTTTAAGTTTATAGTTGTTTATTAAATGTAATTTTACATCTAAAATCTCCGTGGATTCCATTTACAATTTTTGAAAATTGTAATGTTTAAATATCTTAAATTCAATATATAATATAAAATTACACTATTAAAATAAGATATAATTCGGTTGCAAATTATGTGTCAATTTGAGTAATATTTCATACATTTGTATAAATATATACTATATATAAAATAAATTGCAACCAAATTATACCTTTTTTCAGTGTATATATTTTATATTAATCTTGATTTTACATCACATTCGCACTAAATTAAATCAGCACCGTTTAATTTTCCCCAAAATGTTGCTATTTCTTAAGTGTAGAATACACATCTTTTCATTTTATATCAATATCATTTCTGCAGATACATATATGTTTCAAGACCTTATTTTTTTAGCATGAAAAAATAACGTTTAGCATTAGTAGTAATCATACCGAATTGCTAATTGCAATTGATTGTGTAATAACTGGAACGTTCTGATCATCACTCTGCATCATTATTATTATTTCATGAATACGTTTAAATTCATGTCAGAAAGGTACGTGTTGAATTTTTAAACTGATTAATATAATTTATTTTTCACACATTCAACGTACACAAAGTATCTTGAAAAAAATGTTCGATATCTGAATCACTTAATCTACGTTACGACAGAATGTAATTTTATTGTAATTTAATACAGTATTCGCATACTTATTAGTCCTTATATGCCATGCAAACGCAAAACACGACATTTAAGTACTTGCAATAATTTTTGTTCTGTGTATGATGGACTAATTGGAAAAAGGTTATCACCGCTTTTGGGAATGTTGATATTTAATACGCGAGTACGTCATTGAATCTCAAAACTATCTGCATTTAATTTTATTTTACGTGTTTCAAATTATATGTTTAAGTGATAATAATAAATTATTATTTCTTCAATTAATCGATGCTTGTATTAATGCTCTTCAGTGAATGTTAAAAATGATAAAAAACAAGAAATAAAGAAAACCAGAAATGAGATCTTTTTAAAGAACGAAATAACATTCGATTGGTAATCAATTAGTTAATTATCTTATTTGAGATCTTAATCGATAGCATTTCTTAAATTAATACAATTAATATTTGCAATTACATTGTATACTAATACATTTAATTAAATATATTAGTCCCCTAAGAAAAATAGGTACCAAACAGTTTTAAATAAAACATAATTTAGATTAAACAACATAGTTTAACTTTTATGAATTAAACGATTTTTTTTACTGTAAAGTTTGAGTAAAGTAATAAATTTCATATTTTATAATGTATCACTGACATTGTTTTTATTAGAAAATATTAGGTCATAAAAAATACTGTGTCAATGACTAGCACAACAGCCTGTATACTATTAATAATTTTAAAAAACATGATTCCGTTCTTGGTACAGTAAATTTAGAATGAGTGTATTGTTAAATATAGAAAACATTTCAATTATATACTTGAAATTGCTATTTCTATATTTTTTCATTTTAACAATTCATCAATATCATTAAATTATATAATATTAAAAACTCAAATAATGTACTTTACAGTAAAATAAAGCTTGTCATTTTTTCATAAATTACTTAATATTAATCAATGTTTAATTATAAATAAAAGATTAAAGTAAATATCTAAATTTCTTATTTTTAACTTATATAGCATTTTGTTTTTGTTTTTTTCGTACACAGCTTTATAATTTAAAAGTACTGTTTATGATTAATTAATTTAAATTCAAATATCAAGTACTACAAACTTTAATTTGTCGATTATATGAAAAATCATAGACAGATTTTTGTTAACAATTAAAATAAGGTTTAATTACTGTTTAAATAAATTTCAGTGTCATTTATAGTGCGCTTAATTTTCAGTACATGAATAAAAACAATTTAGATTTTTTTATAGTCAATAAAAATTACTTTTTCCATGGAACTTTTAAGATATGAAATGATTTATAATGAAAAAGCAATAGCCCGATAAAATATTTTACTTGAAAATTGCAGCATTGTCATCAGAATTCTGGCATGTCTGTTTAATGTAGATTTATTAAATTGAATTATCATTTTATAAATGTGAGTAAAAATAAAAACACTATTTTTTGAAGTAAAAACAATAAACATTAAAACGTAAACTAAAATAAAATGTTAATAACAAATAAAAACAAATATTTTTAACATTAAAATAAAATGTACAATTTAATATTTTTTCTAATATTAAGAAATAGAACGAAATAGCTTATTTTAAATAGAATATTTTGGCATGTACTTTTTGTTTCCACTTTTGTCACATAAAAATCATTTTCAAAAAAAAAAAAAAAAAAAAAAAAATTATCTCATCAAAATTGCTGATTATTTTTTGAACAAAATTAGTATCGCGAGATGAACTTGTGCCATAATTTAACCCCAAGTAATCCACACCTTCAGAACTGTAACGTCGAAAATCTCTCTTCCGTCTGGCTCAGATCTTAATTTCACGGACTCGTTTTAGGAAAGAACGATTCAGTCAATATTCTATGAACCAATAACTCTACCACGGAGTTAATCTTTATCGCAAACTAAGTTAGAAACTTGTTTTTAAAACAAACTTGCAAAATTAAACAGCGTGAGTCAAACAGATTTAAAATCATAATTGTCATGTAATACAAGGAAATGTAAAAACAGTTAGAACATAAATTAAAAAAAAAACAGTTGAAATAAAATTGTGAAATACAGTGTTTATTTTATATATTATAATTATGTTATAATTGTAGAAATGTTGCATTACGTGACAAAGCTGGAAATATGTCTATTACACTTGTTGAAGTGGCTATTCCGTTACGACGAAAAATAGTTGTTACCATAAGGCAAAAAAATAGCGGGCGCAAAAGATTCCATTTCCGCTCTAAAGCGGAAAAGGTCGTTATTTTCGTTCGCGATTGGTAATCAGTCATTTTATGACCGCTTAAGGTGTAATATCAATTCTACCGTGACAGAGTGCTTTATTAATAGATTGAGTTGTTGAAATAATAAGTATTAAAAATTCACCTGTGGTAAACATTGTTTACCCATTACAGAAGAGTCACAAATTACACCTGTCATAAAATGTTGAGGTGGTGAACATTTTGATTTCAATAAATTGTAAACAGAATAATTTGAAGGTAATTTGTATCAAACGAAAAAGGTTCTTTTATACTGTTGTAAAAGGGCTTACCAAAGGTGGATTTTAAAAACTCTATTTTAATAGCGCAATTTACAGATAAAATACTCTGTGATTTTAAACTTGACATTTCACCTTAAAGATGTCTAAAATTCAACATATCCGTGCAAATAGTAGAAAAATAAATGTTCTAATGTTAAATTCAATAACACCATATATTATATTTTCTTATTAAATTCCATATCTTTATTCAAGTTACAATAAATTACGTCTCAGAATTAATTTTATGACGGAATTTTACATGCAAATGGAAAATACTAATTCATATAATTGTGCGTATATTTATCTTCACATAGGTGAAATGAAAATATGGGATTTATTGATTTTATTTATTAGTTATAAAGGGTGCATTTTTTATGTTCACTTTTGAATTTTTTCTAGTTATTAAAAATATTCAAATATTTATTTAACTAATTATGCAAAGCGCGCTTCAAATTTCATTAAAATTGAATTGTTCTCATAATTAATGTTATATTTTTTTTTCGATCTACTTCTTTGAAATATAAAATGTTTTTACGTATATAAAAATAACTTATTAATTAATTAATATTTATAATTAGTCGAGTCGAGTTTAGTGCTTCTTACTTCTGTGAATCTTATAAAATCAAAAAAAAGATAAGTATATTTGAATATAAATGTATTTGAATCTGGAAATATAAATTTAACCTTCTAATGGTATGTAAAAAATATTCTGAAGAATACAGTTGGTTGTCTTTTTGTGTCTGATTAATATTAAATGGCTTACGGAGATACGTAATGATACCTTAAATTTAACAGTTTGAAACCAGCAGTGAATTATTCACTATCCAATTAATACAACGCAATTTTCAAATCGAATGAATAATTTAAATCAGAGTGAAGCTCTTATCAATCAGATTTCTGATTTTCATTTTTATGAAATTAAATTTAGAATTATTATTCAAAATACATGAAGTCAACAATTTATATCATTATGTATGTAAGACAGTTTCTTCTCAAATAAATTTTTAATATTAAAGATGCATTATTTACAGTTTTTTTAATAATTTTTAATTAAGTTGTATTACTAGTAATTATTTTAATATATATATATATTCATAAACATATGTTGTTTAACAAAAACTATATTACAAGTATAATTATAACAACAAAAAGAAAAAATCACTTACTTTGTCTCAGCTAGGAATTGAACACTTTTCTTAGTGAATTTTCTGTGAATTTGCACGAACAGTAAAGTTCACATGATGATGTGACCCACAATGAAGAAACAACTTTGAAGAATTATGAACGAATCTCTGTGAACAGATAAAAATTCATAGCTGTTTTGAAATTGGTGTTATGATTCTTAGACTGAATGTTAAATATGTAAAATAGTACGCTTAACTGAATGAATTAATGTTGTTAATGTTTATAAAAACTCAATATATTTAGTCAATTTTATGTTAATGTTAATTCATGCTTTTCAGATTTATTACGATTAAATAAATAATTAAAGATCCATTTTTATATATGTCAATGACTTTATAAACACAATAAAAATGAAAAATAAAACTTTGTTTTAAAATAATCTATTTAAATTAGTATTGGAAAAGTGACATTTTATTATAAATCAATTTATTTATTCAACATTTATCATTCCATCTACGAATAATAATAATTGAATCTGACATCAGAATAGTAATTGAATTATGTTAATTCTAGTATTATATTTGTCACTTGCTGAGTTAAAATTACGTTAAATCTGTTTTTATATTTCTAACTGAAAATAATTATAACTTATTTTTGGTACAAAATTCTCCAATACTTTTTTAAAGCTGTTAATTCAGTATTATGATTTCATATGTAGATTATAATTATCGTTCAATTAATATTTAACTATAATTATGATTAAATATTAATTTAAATCATTAAAAATTCAACAACTTGTTTATACACAATATCATTGTTTTTAATAATGTTATCACATTTATCTTTTTTTAATTTAATCATTTTTATTTTTATCACTTTTTTATGTAACTTTAGCTCCACTTGTTCCACAAATATGTATGATTAAATAGGATTCCTTTTTAATGGTCTCTGTATTTTAACACGAAAAAGAACAATCTTGTAGAAAAGTTCCAGACCAAATCCCAATGGCAAGTATCATGGACATATTAATAATGCAAAATTGTCAAAAAAAAGTGCATTCCCGCATTACTTAAGGCTTAACAGAAAATTGGAATGTCTTATTGTAATCCATGCCTAAACACATTCGGCTTTCAGTGGAGAAACCTCGAGTCACGATAACGTGACTTTCATTTTTATCAAATTCGTGAAAAATAATTTTAAAATACGATTTTCGTTTGAAACATTAGTAAAGTCGCGACGTTGCTAAACATCTGCAAACCGCCACCAAGACATTATTTATTCGCGTTACAATTTCGCAAAAATGCCGCCTAAGTAAAAATCATGCAATCGTGACTGCGAATGCTTCCATTGTGGCGATTTCGACACAGCATTGAATGCGAATATAGACAACGTCGTCGTTAACTCAAAACTAATATTTAGCAAGGAAAAAGCTGTAGAAAGGGTACTTGTTTTCAGACAGAAAACTGCGTAATCTGAAGTATTTTCTTCCTGAAAAAATCTTAGTTATCTGGTAAAACACACCAGTGATATGACAATGAAACCCCATGTCAGATCCTGCTTTAGATTCCAAACAAGATTTAATTTTCCCATATTAGACTGATGTGTAAACTGGCAGGTGTTCTAATACCACGTAATCGATATTGCAACATTGATATTAGAACATTAAATCTAAAATCCAATATAACAACAGATTTTATACAAACTATCATTTTTTTTATATGTATAATTTCTGTTTTGAAACATAATTTTCATTCACGATGTGAGTCAAATTTACATTTAGATTCTAATGCCATAAAAAAAAAAAAAATAATAATAATAATAATAATAATTCAATATTTCATTTTTACAAAAAAGATCTAATATCAGAATTATAATATTACTAAACAAAATATCAC
>JABFOX010001498.1:0-12889 GCA_022817665.1 Axea sp. ZL-2020
TAATGCGAGTCTATAATATATCATTTTATTTTGTATTAATAAAATTCTTGAAAAATATTTATTAAATACTTTCTTACATATAAATATGCTTACTGAAATTTCGTATAAACAAATTAATTGTGAATTAATAATAATGTAATAATTGATAAAATGTAATAATGAATAAAGAATAATATAATACTAAGGAATATATATATTATTCATTATGAACCTATATGCAATTTTTGGTAATAAATGTAATTAGAAAAATGGAGTAAAATGTGACCCAAATGAATCATTATAAACAAAGATAGGTAAAAAGTTTATTTATTTGTCATTCTCTAATTTGAAAATAAACTTCAGTGACTGGTATAATAATAAATTTCCAAATTGATTTTTATGCAAGGTTCAGAAAATGTGATTAAAATTGAATGTTAAAATATTCACATTTTTATTCTCCGAACCATGTAAAATTAAAAAAAAAAGAAAAATCAGTTTTATTACTGTCAATTTGTTGGTACAAATTGTCATTGAAGTGAAAACATGTCAAATTTAGAATTAAATGAAGAATTATTTCTATCTCGTACCAAGAAAGTGTTCAATTATTAGATTCATGCTCGCATCTGGATTTCATTTTTTGTTATTTATATTGATTTAGAATTGAATTGCATACTGAAGTTATATTTAATGATAACATAAATGCGATTTGCTGTAATATGTAGATTTTTGAGACTGTTCGTAAATTTTAATCTGTTCTTCACACAATAATTGTTTTCCTGTAGTTTGAAAGATATAATCTTATACTGAAACTTCGAGAAAATATGCGGAAGACTTATAACAGAGGAAGCAATTAGTCTGTAAAATCTATCTATTTTGTGTATCTTTGAAGAGCGTTTTGCTATCGAAAAACTGGCACTAAAAATTGCATGTAAATTTTGTGTCGGTAATTTGCATAGAAATATTTCATCTCTTTCAATCAACGAATAAGTGTGTTTACGGAGTTGTGCTTAATTTGTTCATATATGTCAGTGTCAAATAATATACTCGAATGTTAATTAATTCACTCTAATGAAATATTAACGTTTTGTTTTCATTGTCAGTATTTTTTAATATGATCATCATTATTACTTTTGTTACTACTGTTGTTGTGGTTGTTATTATTATACTGTTGTTTTTATATTATATTATATCATTAATTAATTATTTAGTTTTAGTAACATTATTATGAATATAATTTTAGTAACCTTTTATGATAAGGAGTGTTTAATTCTTTTAATATTTTTTTTGAAAATCGTCAAGAATTTTCTAATCTAATATCATTGTGCAGTTCACTCGGAAGTTTTAACATCTCTAATTTCCTAATTTTTCAAATATTTTTTATAATATCTGCTTTATTTACCTTAGATTTTCCTAAATTAAATTTTTGTTCTTACTGAAACTACATATATAACACATTTTGATAAATTATCTTAATAATTTACTAATTAATCTATTTTGTACATATTTTGCATTCATTTGGTTGTCGAATATTTTATATCAGATGTAAATTTGACATGATTTTCAGGGTTTTTAATCGTTCTTATTTTCAGGTTTAAATTTTATTTGATTTTAAGTATTACGAATGTCAATCCGTAACCGTTACTATTATCACATTAACATTTTAAACGAGTCTTAAAAGAAACAATTCTTTTAATTTCTATTTTAACATTTTTGTAGTTATACAATTAAATATATGTCTTTTACTTGTGTTATATATGATTATTCTAATTATTTAATGTGAATTTGTAAATATAATTTTTCCATATGTTCTTAAAAATGTAATAGAAAATTGACAATCGATCAATCATTACAGTTATATTGATAGTAAAGTCAGTCTCTAAACCATCATTAAATCAACTTTACCCCGCTGACGTTGATATTCAACGTCATCGAACAATATTAGTTTAATGACTCCATTCTTATAATGTCATACTAGAGTTCAAATGTCAGAGAAAATAGATTTGTTTGTAAAATTAATAATCTGAAGTATTTAATATTATATAATAATAATTAAATACATTAAATATTTAAATAAAAGAATTGTGTACAATATTGATTAGTACCGTGGGAATAATTTTGGTAAGTTACGCTGGATTAGCATTGGTAATTAACATTGGTTCACTGTTCCATTCCACTGATTAACCAGGGTTCAGTATTACCTATTAATGTCAAAACATTTTTCTTAATGTTGCAGAGAGTTAGTTCCAATTGTTAATCTTTTCGTAGAATTTGTTAAAAGGGCAAAATACTCACGTTTATACCATGACACAGTTCCTATAATTAACGTGCATTATAAAGAATTTGGGACTATTACACGATTCGTAACTGACTAATCGATATAGACATAAATAGTCTGTACACCTTGGTACCAACGTTAACATCGACTGTCAACCTAGCAACTGAGGTCAAGACAATTTCTTTTCCAATTTTGTATCAACGTTATATTTCACCAAATTTTATTACATTTATTACATTTACTTACATTTTATTACATTTGAAATTTTATTACTTTTCATCAAATATTTTTTTGAAAAAAATGATGTATTTTTAAACCAATTTTCAAATTTTATTTTGACAATTTACCTTCAAAATAAGAATTATTTTGCGTATACTAAATAAAAATAATGTTGACTTTCATCAAATAAATAAATGTTTTAGAATTCTTTTGCTAAAAAGAAACACTAAATTGTTGTCTGGAATATAGTTTTACTTTTTTTCATCCGCTGACTCTATTAACTTAATTCTACGTGCGTTATATCTCGGTTTTTATGAGAATTTATTGAAGATGGGATATATTATAAATTATTTGTACTATCCGAAACATAATGTTTTTATTTCTGAGTACGATAACCAGAATTTGTACTGTTATTTACTAAAAGTAATTATATAATAAAAGAAATTAATTTGATTATTATACTCAAAGATTTATATGCGTGTATATGTATTGTATAAATTTTTCATTTCAAGTTGTTTTTTATTCTTTACTTTTAATTATAAAGGAATACATTTAGAAAGGAGAAATACTTTTATTTAGTCAAAGTAGTTTAAAACTGGAAAGATTATTTCAAATTCACGCATTATGAACATCATAACTTTTTATGTTTGTATGTAACTAACAAGATGTTTCACGTATCACCATAGTTCCAAGAGATCAGATACGCTTAGGAGGTCTAGCCGGATTTTTTGGTTCGCCCTCGCATGAGGAGAATGCCAGGCAAAAACTCTGCATACATTAACAATTGCTCAGCACCGGTCTAAGAAGCCCGCACATCATTATATGTAAAATTTATTCATGTGTAGTTATAGGTAACAGCGCGAGAATGCGAGAAGACGTATCACATAGAGATCGTGCATTTCGGTTACTTATGCAAATTTCAGAACGTTAATAAGTTTATCATTTAAGCGTATTAGTGGAATTACATTTGTTAGAAACTATAATTTTTTTATGTTTTGTTTTTTTTTTACCATACTTAATCATTTCATTAAAAAGACATTTGTGACTGTCTAAAAAATTTTTGAAACTCTTTATCGGACTTCATCAAATATTTATATTTAATATTTATTTTTATACTTTACTGTTTTTGTTTATTTCTTACACATGTTTTTTATGGTACGATAAAATATTGATTTCGATAATTAAATATATTTTTTTAATTATGACACGGCATTGCTGTGGTTATAGCATAATTTGTTGTTTTACTTTTATTAGTGTATGAAGGAATGATATCAAAATTGTAACTGTATTAATGATCAGTAATAAATTTCAAATATTAAAATATTATTCAAATTTCATTATTTTGAATACATCATTTTTAATTAAAAATATTTAAATAAAAATTTTAAATTTAAACCGGATTACTGTAAAGCATTAATTATCCGAAAAGGGTGAATTGGCCAAAAATAGATTGCCAAGAACAATTACGATAGTTGAAATATAGATTATTTTAATACCATAAATTACAATACTTAAATTTAGAATATGATATTAAAACACTATAAATAATTTTTCAATACAAATAACTATGTCAATATTGTTGTTTCAAACATTCACTTTAAAATATGGATAATATAAGTATACTTTACGGTAAAAACAATAAGTATTATTCTAATAACCATACTCTATATTACATTTTTAAATCAGTTATACTACATAATTAAAATAAGTTTGGAGTTTTTCTGTGTTGTTAAATTAAGGATCAAAAAATTTTAAAAATCTGAACCTGTCTAGAAATAATAATGTATTCTATATGAAACGACCAGTTTTACATTGGTCAGTGACAACATTTTAATAATCTCACTATTAATACCAAACTGACTGAAATATAATATGAAGAGTAACGATTTTTACATTGGACTTGCAGTTGACAGTTGCAAATGACTGAAGTCTAACTTGACAGCCAGAGCTTTTTTCTGTTTTTAAAGAACTTATTTATTTTACACCCGTCCGCCTGTATTTAATTTGTTTTATTCAAATTTTATATTTTATTTAACAAATTAGCCGAATACTTCACATACGCATAACTAATATTTATTTTTTTATTGTATTATATAATGAACCATTTTATCTCACAGGCGACTCGAATTCGTTTGTACAAGTATCGAAACTCCCACGCGGACATTCATAATCACCCACGCTCCGTATCTAATGTGCTTCGTCGCCGCTAGAGGACGAAATAGAGTTTGTTAGCGTCTCTTTCGCAATAAGTGTAAATACCAGAAAATACATATACCAATATACAAGTCTATAAATAAGAAACCGGAATTTGCTCATAAATAACCTTAGTTGTTAATGTAGTTATTGTTAAAATGCGTCATTGATGCCATATCCTTATTGAGATATCTGACAAAGATTTTCAACTCATAACAATACAAGTCTCATACAATATCATAGTTTGTAACAATTTTAAACATGTTAAATTTTGTTCCTAGAAAGTACGATTTGCGAACAACATTGATTTTTTGTTGTCATTTAAAGAACAATGCAACAAAATCGTATTTAATGCTACTGAAAGTTTACAATGAGCATGCTTTTGGTAAATCACATTACTTTGAATGATTTGAAAAATTCAATAGTGGCTCTTTTGACGTAAGAAATGAAGAACCTGGAAGACCGAAAAGTTTAAAGAAAGCGAATTGCAAATATTATTAAATAAGAATTCGAGAAAAATTCTCCGCTTTAGCTATTCCCTTACTCAAATCACTTATCACACTGCACTGACTTTTCCTGAAATTTACACTTTGTTTTATACTCACTACTCACTCCTTAATAGGAAATAGTAAATGAGTAGTGAATAATGAGTAGTTGTAGAGTTTTACTGAAAAGATAAATGATAAAAGTAGTGAAAAAGACAGTAAAAAAGTAATTACAATACTAATTTTAATAGTTCACTATGAGACTCACGTCGCTACTGTTCCCTGTTGTATTATTATGCGCAAATAATAATTCGTTCACCCGCAAGTGTTATGCAGGTAAAACGTGTCTATAAAAATTTGTGTGCCTAATATTAACGCCACGATAAGGGCAATAAACCAGGATGCAGCAACCCGTGGATGATAGGATGGATATAAGAGAATCAGGACGAATATCCCGTCTATGGTGAGTAATCGGCTAGGCCGGAAAATTTTTCTCTCACTATCTATCTAGCATTGCATTTATTTACTTCTATTTATATTTCTCATTAATTGATTTCACATATTTTTTATGTTTACTCGTTTTTCAAGGTTATCAAATTAATTTGTCAATAAAGAATTTCTACTGTATACAGCTGAACATAATTTTAATACATAAAATCATTCGTTCATATTTGTTAAACAATAAATTATTTATTTATTACTCATACTATATAAAGTTTTAAAAAAAGTAAATAATTTCGATTATCATTTCTTAATCGAAATCAAAATTTTACTTGTGAAACCTAAAAACATCAATAAAAAGAGAAATCGTTTGGAAAACAAAGATACAAAATGTCACGTGTTTATGAATAGATTGTTATTTTGTAATGCGTAGCACTCTTTATACTTATAATATAACACTTTAATAATTATCGACGGCTCAAGGTAAATGTTGAGTCGATTGACCATTAGAGGTCTCTCGTGCCGTAACAAACCCAAGCAAAACCACTGGCTCAAACGCAACAACTACTCGTGAATCAATTAAATGCAACACGAGAAGTTCTTCGTCTCTATACATTTGAAAACCATGGGAAAGATCCAGAAGGTGAAAAAATGAGAGTTCCACGCGAATTGAAAGTAAAACAGTCGGGTGACCTAGAACTATAACTAGAGTTACAGGAGCAACTCCTTCTGGATCAGTCCACGCCGAACTTGCCTATCCAATCATCAACAAGAATTGCAATCCTGATTTTCCAATTGTTTGAAAACTGTCGCTCTTTTACATAAGAAGGAACCATCCCTGGAATTTCACCCCGTGGAAGAATTTTTAACTATGCGATAAAAGTATTCACATTGGTGGCTCTAGTGTAACCATTCACTTAGTTTCCTCCGTAATCATCGTGGGTTACTCACTTCCCGTGATTTTATAGTATAACCATCTCATTCTGTTCTGGATGTATGAACCCATAACACACAATACACTAAAATCCCGACTTTTGAATCAAACCTCATATCTCTTTTCGAAGGAGTTTCATCCATGCCAAAACCTTATATCTATTTATGTATTTCTTGGTAACAAATCATAAAATACTTACATTGTACTTATTTATGTTGTATGTGATATAAAAATACAGTTATAACGTAATAACATAGTCAAAATATATTAACATACAATGTAATGTTACACATCAAGTAAAATATTACTTTCTATTTTGTTAAACTAATGTGCATTTTTCTAAATCAATACACTATTATTCTTGAAAATAAATTTTAACTATTGACATATAAAATGGACTGCGAATGCCAATGCTCAATTACAAAACTGTAGTTGAGTGAGAGAGGAAAGATTGCGTTGAGAAATTTCTCGCTTCAACTACAGATCGACTAAATGGGAAATCCGTACCTTTTCAGAACAGAATTTGAACATTTTTATTTCAGATTGCCAATAAATATAAAAAAATATTTTTTATAATTTATTTCATTGTGGAATACTATTTAAATAGTAAAATAAATTTTTAATCATATACAAAAATATATCCTTTTTTTTTAGTACATGATATTATTCATTTTTTGTTAATATAAGAAAATCGAAAGTGTTAATAAATATACTAGTCAGTATACATTTGTTAATTATTATTATTTTCATAATAATTTGAAAATTAATATTATTTCTACATTTTATTAAATGAATGCATTGAAAAATTAATATTGCTTATTTGGTTACTATAAACTTATTTATTTTTTTGTTAATGTTATTTATTTTTTTGTTAATGTGTATCTATTTTTATGTTAATGTTATAATTTTTTCTTTTGAGATTTGATATTTAATACTTCTAGGTAGCTAAAGAAACAAATTTCGTGTAATTTTGTGTACACGTTTTATTTTTTTTATTTTCATAAAGGCAATAAAGCCGCTGAGACTCACAAAAAGATACGTAAAATCTATGGTATTGATTGTTTAACAGAACGCACGAGTCAGAGAACAATTTCGTTCTCGAAACTTTTCACCGAAAGATAGTCGACGTTCTGATCTATCCTTTGAAGTTGATGATGACAAAATGGAAGCCATAATTTAATCGAATCGTCATAAAATTGTGTAAAAATTTGGAAAACAGTTAAATGTACCAAACACAACAATTGAAAATCATATAAGACATCTTAGACTTGTTAGGAAGCGCGTTGGATTCCACGCGAATTGAAAGAAATTCACCTAACACAACGAATCAACATTTCAAACGTAATGCAATCTACCCTTTTTTGAAACGAATTATTACTAGCGATGAAAAATGGATTATATATAATAACACTAATCGAAAAAGGTCCTGGTTCATGCATGATAAACTAGTACAAACCATATCGAAAGCTGAACCGCATCAGTAAAAGATCATGCTGTCAATTTGGTGGGATTACAAAGGTGCTGTGTATTTTGAGCTGCTTCCAAACAACCGAACCATCAACCCAAATGTTTGCTACCAAGAACCTATGAAATTGGAACAAGCCATCAAAGAGAAAAGTTCAAAATAGGCAAATCGTAAAGGAATCGTACTATACCACGACAATACGAGGCCTCACACATTTTTGGCAACACGTACAAAACTATTGGTAGCTTTTTTGGGAAATGATGTCCCATCCCCTATACAGTCCTGTTCCTAAATCCCTTAAAAGTCCTGATCTTGCATCATGCGATTGTCATTTATTTCGAAGTTTACAAAATTTCTTAAATTATAAAAATTTGATAAATAACAATGATTTTAAATCGCGATTGGTTAAGTTTTTTGCTGATAAAGATCAGAAGTTCTATGAGCGCGGGATAATGAAGCTATTAAAAAGATGACAAAAGGTCATCGAACAGAATGGAAGATATTTGATTGATTAAAGTTGATTTTCCGTATCTAGAAAATTGAGTTTTATATCACACTAAAAAACCGAAATTATTTTCTTACCGATCCAATAAATTTTTAGCTCGTAAATAATGATTATATATTTTATTGTAATAATAAAAAAATAATTACTATTGAAATGCTATTTTGTAAGTGAAAAATAAACTATTAACGTGGAATGAAATAATGAGACAACAGAAATGGTGCAACCAGTTTCACTAGAATAACATAGATATATTTGCCGAAATCTACCCTGGTATTCAACCACGGTTTCGCGATTAAACATCGACATGCGCAGTCCATTCTATATATCGATAAGTTTAAAAAGTATTTTTTAATTCGTACCGCTGTTAACTTCACAGCAATAAAAAATAAATAAAGTCTTTAAGTTTTTTAGTTATTAAAATTTTGTGGTTGCATATCACTTTTTTGCATTTGATAAAATTATAAATTTCGTGCTGATTGAAAAATTGTTAACATTATTCAATTAAAATAAGACTATTACATTTTTATTATGAATAATTCAACAATTCATATTAATAAAATATAATCTTAAAATAATATTGATAATGTTGTAAAACTACATTGTTTATGAAAATGCCATTGAGGTTTGTATTCTATTTTATTTTACTTCTCTATATTTATTATAAGATACTACCAGTATTATCTCATAATTTAAACGTACTATTTACTAATTTAAATGTAATAACATTTAATATTCAATTCATTTCTTTATTATTAATATCTAAAATCTATAAATACTGCTTTCAAATTATATTAAATCATCAAAAACTGATTAAAACTATTTATCATTATTGTTGTATTATTTATATACAAAATGTCAACATACATAATGAGTCAATATTAAATCAGCATTGAAGGTATATTCGGAAATTCATACAATTTTTGGAACTCGTACTGTAAATAAATAAGAGTTCTTTTATGTAAAAAGTAAATTGGTTTAAGTTCAACTATTTTTTCCCATTTGATTATTTTAAAACAATCATATGATTTTCTAAAAATGATTAACAAAAATTTTTTCTTTCTACCCTTACATATATTTTTTTACAACACTCTATTAACTACATCTTTGAAAATATTATTTATAACCGGGTCAAATAAAGTAATATAATGACAATTATTTTCTATTAAATATTATGCTGTTGAACTAAAAATTATTATGGACGCTGAAATATTTAAATCATGATTAATGATGAACATTTATTTATTTCTACACAGCTTAACAAATACTGATTTTGCTAAAAAAAATTGTTAATGTCAGCTACAATTATATGTCACATCATTTTATTCATCTTTTAGCGACAGTAAATTTTATATTTTGTAGAAGAACAAGACAATGAATAAAATACCACAATAGCAAACAAAACAATACTATAATAGTCATTATAATTTGGTGAAAAATATTAATAGAATCAATATTGAATTTGATGTTTTTATATTTCCACAAGAAAACACAATTTATCATTGAAAATGAATTTGCAAATTACATATTGCAGCGGTAGCGGAACTATCAACGCACCTGCACTCCCTATTCATTTAAACTCTTCATCGTTTCATCTCATCTTCATAATTTTTCGATATACTTAATATTAATTTACAATCTGCGAGCAACTATTAAATTATTCGTAAGAGCAGCGCGAAATTGAAAACTCGCATCATTACTTCGACGTAAATATATATACATTATAAATTTTAACTCGATCGAGCAGTAAAGCTCATCCGGTGTGTGGATGGTTATGAATACTTTTAGCGGTCGGTACTTTCTTCGATTGATTGTCATGCAAAGTGCAGTTTTTGGTCCAATGGATGTAGATTTGCAAAAGATACGCATTACTTCGCGTGGCGTTTCGAAAATAACAAAATAACTTAATACGCGAAAGACGCGTACAGCAAGACATGTTGCAAATCGCGCACGGGATCACCCGTTAAGCGTAAGCCAATAATATCCGCCGTTATATCACCTATCAGGCTAAGTATTAGGCGGCGAGCGACGTAATGAACGTATCTACGTCGGAATAGATGGGTGCTGAGCGCGCTACGAGAACGTGCGATTACACGCTATTGGGAACTAATTTGAATCAATTTACTTTAGGTGGTCTCTCGCGCGGCAATTTCTCCACTTTTCTATTTAAATTGTTGCACAAGGAATGCATTTTTTTTGCCCGTGGAAAGCGGGGTCGAGGGAAATGCGCGTAATTGCGATTTTCAAATTGAAATCGGGTTCGCTACTGAGGTAGTAATTGTACAATCTCCATTCGTGGGTAACGAATGGAATATTAACGAGAGAATATTAGCACTTCTCAGTGCTGTGCAACAAGTTTAATTTCATGATTACTGTATTGAAAAAAATTCACATGGAATTTGTTACCAGATCTCAGGATGTCGGATCGAATATTGAAATAATGTGATATTTGGCGTTACATGCAATCTGAAATTGATATTTCATGTATTATATAAAACAATAATAAATCGAATATCAGTTTTTATTTTAAATTATATCAACTACAACAACAACAACAATAATAATAGTAATAATAGTAATAGTAATAATAATAAGAAGTCCAGTTATATCTTTAGTGATCAGATATACATAATTTTCTTATAGAAGTGAGAAAATTAAAACTAACATGTCAAATCTGATTTGGTTTGAAATTAGATTTGATTTCAGTTCACAATGGACAATTAAGTAAAATAATATAGATTGTATATAACAAATGGACATATTTTGTATATTTTAGAATATGACATATATTCTATAAAAATTTTCATTAACTCAAAGTTAGTTATAGTTTTACAATATACATAAGTACATAAACAAGTTGTTTGTATTCAGATAATTAAATATTTATATTGTGTATCATATCCTGAATATTTTAAAGAATTTAATATTTATAGCATTAATTTAAAACATTGTTTTGTGCAAATAATCTATAACATGATTTGAACATTAACGTGGTTAATTTGGAACAATAGTAGGTTGTTTTGCTGAGAAAATTATAATAAAGCTTTACTCATACCTCATTCATATACTTGTTTCTATTATAGTTGAATTAATTGTCCATTTATTTTTTTTTTGTATTTCATATATAAGCACTTATTTTTGTGATAAATTTTGTTATTTATTTAATTAGATGTTGTTGGGAAAAAATAGACATTTCATTTGTGTTAAAATATCAAAAGTTTAATTACTTTCTGTACAACAATTTAGTATTGAGAAACAACTTGTTTGCTTACACGGTGTTATAATTAGACTTTTTGTGCATTCTGATATTTGCTCGTATTATTAAAAAATAATTGAAACTACACCACCATTATATTATTGATATTAATTGACTGGAAATAAATAACTGTTATCAAGATCATGTTATTCCCAGATCAAGTTTTGAGTTATATTTTTCTCATCAATTCTCGTGCTCTTGTTGAGTAGAAATTGATTTTGAAAAATAGACAATTTCAAACAAAAGTTTTAATCACGTTAATTACTGATTAATATTGAATAATTTTATAATAGAATTTTTGTGTGATTATTAATCACAGCAAATATATTAACTAACATTCATTTTAAATTAAATTAATAATACATTTTATATAACATAAAGATAGTTTATTCCATATGTGCAGAAAAAAGTTTAGTTAATTTAATAAAATCGATGTTCAATTAGTATAAATTTTATTGAAACAACAAAAAATTTAAGTAGAGTGAATACAATTCTTTTAAAATATTGAATAAAATTATGTGCAAAAAATATTCATTTTAAACGGGATATTAATTGTTTTCATTACTCCAATAAGCCGCATGAATTAAATGGAGTGCCTTAAACTCGATATCTATTACGTATGGAGTTAGAATTAAATCTCGATTAGAACCAGATCCGATTTGGATGAGACCCAGACTGATATCAATTTAATTTTTGAGTCAATGGGACCGATGCCGTACAAGAACCTAATCGGGGTCCATCCGAATCCTTTAATGCTTCATTCTGGCCTTATTACAATTTTAAACAAATGTTGTAAAAGTTTCATTTTAGTCTTATTAAAACTTAATTTAGCACTGATTACAATTAAATATCAATTTCAATTTAAAGAATGCTAATTATAGATTACTAAAATAGTAATTTTTACGAGATTATTTTCTGTGCAATTCACTTGCAGATAACAGTATACTAAAGATAAATGCTTTTTGTAAAATATGTTTTTTATACGCAGAACATAAAAATTGCAGTATAATAAAATATCGTGCGTTTGGTTTGTACAGAGATATCTGTAAAGAAGATGTCATGTGTATATTTACATTTGAAAACGTTTTCTTCAAATGAATGTTTTAATAATAATAATCAAAAAAATTCTTAAATAACAAT
>JABFOX010001499.1:0-12882 GCA_022817665.1 Axea sp. ZL-2020
AAATGTAGAGAAAATAATAACTTTTTGCACATGTTAATTTTAATTGTTCGACACAAAACTTGATAAAAATACTTTATATCTCAAAAAATAAGAGAGTGGTATGACATTATATTTTTTAAAATAAGTCACCGTTTTGTAATTTACAATTTAGCGAGTAACATATTTAGCAAAATAACACATCAGGGCAAAAAAGCTTATAAGACTACGCAAAAACTATAATTAAATACTATCAATAAAAAAAAAATACACGCACATATTATTTAACATCCTATTGCACGCTAACCAGCAATTATGATGAAAATGTTCGATTTATTAACAACTTGTCAAATTACCCACATATATTAAATCGTAGTAATGCAGCATGAAATCAGTCACTAAATCAGTGAGAAGTTTCATAAATATAATTAATCCAAAAAGCGCGTCTCGAGTGAAACCATCGACTTCGACAAAGCTGCTTCCACCTATGAGAGAGAGATGGATCATCAAAGAAGTCTTTGGAAAGCCTTCGGATCAAGTGCAGGTGCAAACTACTAGTTCGTGTCACCTTCACCTGCGCCCGGCAGCTGCCACGAAGATTATATGCCACGTGACTATAATAGCCGATTTTTTTATCCGTATTCGTCCTCTTAGCACGGGTCTTAACATGGCCCAATAAACTTGTTATATTTTTCGCGTGCAAAATCAGATTTATTTTTCGGTTGACGATTTTAAAAAAAATCTATTTAATCATTATATAATATATATATAATATACAATAAATCAATTAAAATATTTGTTAAAACACATGATTTAAATCAATTTTTGCGAATTGTGTGTTTTGCAAATGTGGTCCCTTTTTTTTACATGTTTTTTTAAATAATATATATATACGAAATATATTTAAAACTGAACTATGAAATAAAATATTTAAATATTAATAAGAATATATGAATGCCATCACATTTTGCTCTTGAATTACAGAATAAATTTTTCAGAATTCAGATTACAAATTATATAAAAGAATTACATGAAATAAATTTTGTGGTATTTTTTCTTACTCCAAGCGGACCGAACCACATTTTTAAGCCTACATGAAATTGTGCCAAAAATAAACACACGTCGTCTGGACCGTGGCTTATCTGCGTTTCGACGAACATGTGTCGCTGGCAAGTCGAAAGACACCTTGTATAAACTATGATCTCTGTTTCGTTCTCGTGAACAAGCAACTACGTTCTTTTATCGACCAAGTTGGATCTCCGTTCGTTTCCTGGCTCGGGGTCTCGAAGGTCCTGGTCATGCAACGTGTGCATTTATGCGCGATATGTGCATTTATGTAGATGTGTGTGTTACACTTACACAAGTAGATTGTTCACATCAAGAATCGTATTTAGATTGTCCAAAGTTAATTTTGTATTTAAATGTAGCAGAAGTTTTACTTTAAAACAGGTAGAAAACTTTTTTTGGTCAGTTATATAAAAATGAAATTTAACAGAATAATTACGAATTAAACTCATTCTACAGTTGCATAATTTATAACATCAAAACAATTGTTACTAGATAGATAGAAAAATATATTTTGATAATGATAACTTGTTGTACAACAAGTATTTTTTTTATAACGATAGTAAACAATAAAAAACTCATATTAGCATTTTTATTATTAATATTATAAAAATACAATTGTGTAATTACTTTTATTATGATTGATAGCTTCGTTATTATTATTGTTTTTATTTATGTTATTATATGTACACATTCAGGGCAGTTTTTTTAAATAGTTCGCGTTTTATTTCATAAAAAAAGTTGGGAGACTATAGTTAGTGTGATTTTAAAGTAAGAGCTTGACTGTTGATTCTATTGTACGAGATCAACGTGACCACTCTACGTTCCCTATTCACATTTAGATTGTTCCCTCTCGTTGCTATCCACCACTCAGCTTTGAGTACCTATTATTTATAAGATCTGCGGAAAACGGGGACAATATTTCAATGAGTTCTTTCTTGTCGAACCCATTGCTAAAAGCGCAATATATCTCTTCATTTGACTAACCTTGTACATCAATTTATTTCTTTTTTTTTTTTATTTATTTTTTTTTTTTTTTTCCTAAATCCACGTTAAGTATATTTCTTTATCTAAATTTATACAATAATATATGGATAATTTATACACAAATTCACGCATTTCTATAATTATTTAAGAAATAAAAATGTTTGTCAATCAATCGTTTTAAAAACTCTTCTTTATAGTTTTAGTACATAATTTGTTGTGTCTAACATATGCACACGAAATGAATACTTTTTAAGCAAAATAACCGCACCGCCAGCCTTTCCGGAAAGTAGGAACACGCGACGAAAATTTCAGGTATCGAAGAGAGTTAAGAAAAGAAAGTCTCGCATACGAGGGGGAATCGAGCGAGCTAGGTGAAGCGCAATTTCGCACAGGTGTTTTGCCTCTAGTGTTCACTTAAATGTGTAGACGAGGGTGGGAAAAAAAAAGAAAAAAAAATATGTCACTTGACTCGAGAGCACATGATTTCAGCAACGGGTGTAAGCGAATCGCGCGAAAAACTTTACCGCGATATGTTGACACTAACGACGTAATAGTTTTGTTATTTTTATGCAAAATGGCACGCGAGAAATAAATTACATAATTTATTAATTTTCGATGTACAAAATTGGCAATTTCAAACGGAAGTATTTCGCACGAAATAATTTAAAATATATATTTATCTATTTTTGTTGATAAAATTTGTTTAAATAATTTTAAATGGCGCGTTATAAATATGCTGATAAAAACAATAAAGATCAAAAATGCATTTATTTTCCATTCAGCGTTGTTTTTATTGAATTAACAGTAATATTTGGAATAAATTAAAGAAGATAAGATGGAAATGTTCGTGCGATCGAACGGTATTTGTCAACACAAACCATGTCATTGATAATTTATGTGTTAAAAATCAATTTGGCTATCAAACTACGACGAATCAAAGACTGTAAACATAAGTACATTCTTTTTCACGCGATAAATCTCGGCATTTTAAAATGATTCTTGATTCGAGATTCAATTTCATGAACTTGATAGCTGTGTTTATATTTAGTGATCGTGATGAACATAAGATTAGAATGTTTAACGGTGAAGCAATAAAATTATCCTCAAAAAGAACACGAGTTAATAAAATAGATAGAATGATACATTTATGACGAACTTGAGTTAAATAATTCTTGGTGGATTTTTATAATTACTACAATATACGTGTAAATATCCTCAGGTGATTAATTTTGTATATCATATTCAACGTAGAGGGATTCGTTGATTTTGCAAAGATAGATTTATATAAATTTAATACTTAGTACACTTCTCACAATAATTTTACATCGCATTAAAAATCCATTATATATCGCACGGATATATGTTTGAAAAACTTATTTTATTTATACGTTTTCCATCAATTTTGATATTCGGACACGTGTATGTTTATTTCTTTCCGCGCCTAAGTTTTAACTCAAATAATTTTCTTTTGTAATTTAACAAACTAACAAAACAAAATAATATTTTTACATTTATGTAAAATAAAAAAATTATCAAAATAAATCATTTATAAATATGAATAAATACATGACAAAGGTTGTAAAAAATTACGAAAAGTTAATGTTTCTCAAATGGTATAATAAATATTTTTAACGTTAAATTCCGCGTTGCATCGTTTAACAATAAATTCTGTCGAGTTTGCTTTTACGAAGACAGTTTATTTACAATTCAATGTAACTTCTCGACAAAAAATGGTCTTTTCAATCACTTCGATGCTCTATTCGAAATAAGTAACGTGTTATAAAAAACATTTATAATTATAATTTAAATGTCATTATTATGCTCAATAATATTATATATTCAACATTTTAACATATAGTATAATCTCTGCGGAAATGTTATTAGAAATTTTATTACGCATATTATTGAGAAATGTTATTAGAAAATTTGTAAATTATGTTATTAAAGAGAATTAAGAAATTAACGTAATTATTGAAACGTGTTTTAACATTTCACAAATGTATGTATGTCAATAATAAGAGAGTACTGGAAATCATATAAATTATGGATTTTTTTTGTTACGATATAATTTATTTAAATAGATAATAATGATAGGCGGAATCGTATATTTTTTTAACGTTCAGTGTTCTATTGCAAAGTTATAAAATTCAAAGGTCGAGTAATAAAACTGTATATGGCACTTGTAACGTCAATATGTATATGAACGGAATGCTAAAATTGCACGATACGTGTAACCGCCTTGTTGACATTATGCAAATTATTCAAACACGCTTAGTCATCTTCGATTCATTTCGCATCAAATTTTAATTTAGTTTTATCAAAAAAATAATCTAATTTGTAAAACATAAATTGCACTATGTACGATATCGTGAATACATCAAGTATGAATACTGACATTCCATTAATAAAAATATGACAATTTTAAAGATACGAAGACATGCATTCGTCAATTAAATTACGTCAATAAGTATCTTTCGATTAATATGAATATCGTAAAAATAAAAATTTCAAAAAATATTACAATGAAGTCAACAAATATACAACATACACAATCACGCGTTGAACAACAAAATTACGCAAAATCTTACAAAATTACATTGATCAAATTCTGTAACTAAAATCCAAATTTAACGTAGTTAAATTTCGTTGTTTCCTAATGTATCCGTCTATCAAAATTGCTCTACCTCTTTAAAATAGAAAAGTCCTTTGTTTTCGCTCAAGGATAGAAATCGGTTACTTTGCGTCCACTCGAAGGAACACAAATTTGACTTTTCCATGTAAACAGACACGACGTTAAACTCGTACAGCAGACAACACTGAAATGTAAAGATTCGAAACGAGGAAAGATCAATAGAAACCATTTTCTTTATTCTAATATTTATACATAGCAGATATACGCAATGGTGAGAGTATCCCACGCACCCAATACCACATCCAGTACTGTTTCGACCTATTACTTATTCCCGTGTCAAAGACCATTATGATAATTTAATTTTTCTAGCAGTTTTATTATCGGCGCATTGTTCAAACTACACCCCAGTTGAGACGGATTATTTGAAACCGCCAATAGTCTTAATAATGATGGGACACATTTCAATCAGTCGATAATATGGCACTGCGAGAAGCGCCATATGGCGAGTCCGAATATAACAAAATGATTCGGCAACTGCACGCGTCGTCCCATTTGGTTTACCCGATGTCACGAGTTTGAAGCACACTTTAAAGACGAGGGCACTAGTCGTCGTTTCGTTCGCGTCGCCTGACAAACCCTTTCTTTTTCTCGCCCTTTTTGCAAAAGCACCCCATTCGGCACTCCCTCTTTTGCGGGCATCTTCCGCGCTCGCTAATGCGGAACGACGCTCGGAGAAAAACGCTTTACGTTCGCGTCAACGAATCCGCCGCTTGAAACAATCGAGACAAACGTCCCACACGGCCAGTTTTTAATTGACAAAGTAATAGACGTTGTTTTTGTTTCTCGCAATTTACTTTTTTATCGATGTTAAAACCAAAGCCAAAAAAACCAACCTTATATAAATGAGAATGAAAACAAGTGATACAGTTATCTCGTTAAGCGATTTATAAATTTGATTGATTGATATGAAAGTTGTTTGGTTTATTCAATTTAAAGTCATTTTCATTTTATTTTGTATTAATCATTCAAAACATTCTTATATTATGTTCTAAAATTTAAAAATAAATCAAGTACACTGTACAAAATGTATAAAATTCTACAGTGTTCTGCGTTGCGTGCGACATAAAAGCACGATGTTTACGAAAATTGTAAAATTTTGCAGAACGATCACAAATATTACACGCGCACTGTAAACTAATTCTGTTACGTAATTCTGAACGTATTTTTCCAAGCACGATAACGTTTGTTTCAAAAAAACTTAAATTTCACAAAAGTCAGAGTTTATTTATTTCATAATTTGTATTTAATGTATATTTTGTATAATGTATATTAATGTAAATATTTTAACGTAATCAACGCATTTGTGATATGTTTTCAACACATCATACGTGATTTTTAACCAAATAATTTCCTTTGCCTCGATTGTCTTGCCTTGTAAAATTAGGTTGAATTTAATGACTCGAAACCGTCAATTTTGGCATTAGAGTTTCACGGAAAACTTAACTAAAATTTCCGGTACGAGCGGAATTATTGAGTCAAAGAATTCGGTTGATTTTGTGACACCCGTATTACGATGGATTTAATGGGATTTAATACGCCTACTTTAAAACAAGTGATTTTATCCACATAAAGTCACTTGTTTTAACTTTATGACGTTATGATTGTGCGTAATAAATATTTTAAATGGTATTTCAACAACATGTATCGGTGAAATTACATTTTTGACACACGTTTCACATATTTCAAATGTCTGTAAAAAAAAAACCTGTGCGTTGAAAGGATTAATAAACCAGAGTAATATCAAACATCCGCCGATCAATTTAATGGAAAGGTAAATAGGTCAATGCGCTTAGGTACAAGAAACATTTTCAAAAGATAATGAGGTCACTGTGAATTCGTCAATACGCCACAGGAATCACAGCAGGTATTTATTCCAAAGTGCGCATCAAAACACTTCATCAGTTAGCATTAAGTTGCTATCCGAAACAGGCGTCGTCGATTATCTACATCATAACTTGAGTCAGCGATGTGCGATCTGTGTAATTGCAAATTTGTATGAGGAAATTGCATGATTAATTAATAATTACGTTTGATTTGATATTATAAAACGTTAAATAAACGATATACAAGTTTATAAAATGAATATATATATAAATTACAAGTGTCTAATCTAATTTTAAAAATCATATTATTTAAATTAAATGATATAATTAGTGAAAAACAAATTAAATAAAATGCACTGATTTAAAAGCCATAGAAATTTTTGGTATGATTTTTTTACAAGACTGCTAATATTTTAAAAAATGAAGACACAAAGTCAGTGTTATTAAATCTACATTTTGTGTTGAAAATTCCGAATTAGAAAAATTAAACTTATTCACGTATTTAGTATACGTTATTAATGAATACACATCAGTTTATTATATTATGCATCATAAAATTAATCATTAATTAACGAATAATGCTCTTATAACTTAATGAAATTTTAAAGCTGAAACTATTTTTAATACAAATTAAATTTTATTTCATTTTCAATTCATATTATACAAATAGAAATATTCCCTCCACTTACTTTTTATTTTATTATTTATTTTTTTGCTTTATATTTTATTCATTTGCGCACGTATATACTCATAGATTAATTATAAAACTTACAAATAAACTGTATTTGATGAAAGCCATAGTTCGTGTTTATCGCTAAACATTTCTTAAGTAAACAAATTTTAAATAATATCCACATTTTATGAAACGTTCCCTCTAAGAGAATGAGAATTAATTTCTGTTATAATTTTTCATCAAAACGAAATTTCCATAAGAGGGAAAAATTTTTATTCAAAACTAAAATATAATGCGTATCAACATAACATTTCAAATAGCAGTAGTTTCAACATTCCGCTTTTAATTTTCAAATTGTCATTTTTGGATATTGAAGCAGCGAAACCAATGTGAGTTTTAACTACAAGTCCATACGTTGAAAGTTACAAATTTAAAAACACATTTTACAAATAAATGTATACTTGAAATTTTTTAGTAATTTCACTTCTATTTATATTATGAAACTGTGACACATTTGACCTGAGTATGTTACACTTTCATTAATTTGTGTTTAGATTATACTTTAAATGCTATAGTTATATCGTTACATATTTCAAACATGATTATGAATGTATGAAAATGTGAAAAATACACTTGCTCTTAATTACTGTGCTGAATGCACAAAATTTGCTTTACTAAAGAAACCATTTCATAGCATTGGCACAACAAGCCATTTGTCAAATAGGAAAGATAAAATCTAGTTCATCCATACATGTGAATCACTTCCAAAAATACCTGTTTCATACTTTTTTCACGCAAATGAGCATAATCTTCCTTTATTTGTTAAACTCAATCTTGGTCTTTATTTCTTTTTATTGAAAAAAGTATTCAACAACTGTATTCTACGACATAAAACATTCATTATATATATATATATTTCTGTAATATAGACTTAATTAAACAATTTTTTATTCATCAGTTAACATATCCTAATAAACTATTGATTTATCATTTAATTGTATCATTTTGTAATCATAAAATTTCTGAAATAATTTTAAATTATTTTACTTTGGTTCACTGAAAATCGCACAGCTTTTTAACGTTCAATTCAGAAAGCTTCTTTCGTATTAAATATTGTTACGAACTATATCAACTGATACAGATTTCGTACGTATCGTTTTCTATGTTTCTCTCTCATACTCCTGATCTTTTGTTCGTAACATTATCTATCGGTTAAATCTCTTTCAACTATCTTTTGTATCTCATTTTTGTATATTTATACCTTGTATTTTCCCTTTACATTTATGTATCTCTTTAAAATAAAAAATAAAATATTTAATAAATGCATTTATAGATACAAAGCTGCATTAATGTTGAATTAAATTATTTTATTTAAATTAATTTACTTAACATGTCAAATAAATTTTGATAAATTTGATATTTTTGTGATATATATTTTTATTACTAACATTTACAATTTTCAGGGAAACGAATGATAAATTGTTTTTGTAAACAACATTTCACAACTTAAAATTTTATTATTATTATGAAAGTGTTTGGTGTCAGATTTTACCGTAGTCATACGACAATAAAAACATAATGGTTTTGTTTTAATATATTAATAACTATTAATTAAGCCCATAAATTACATATTTTTTTAGTAAAATTCATACGATTTTTTCTCAGACTTATTGAAATAAACTAAATTAATTTATAATTTAATATCCACGAAAAAAGTTATTTTTATTAATAATGTCTAAGATTTAATATTTTTAGACTTCATTCCTGTATTAACACTATTATTACACAATAAATAATTATTTTATATATTAATAATAACTCATCCTAAATAATTGTTCTTTATAACACCCAATCATAAAAAAGCAGAAATTAATAAAAAAGTGGAAATAAAAATCACATAAACAATTTTTCCTGTAAAAAATATTTGTTCGTTTAATGACTAATAAGCAGGATTTTCTGAATGAACGGCGCTGACTGATACACTAGGAAAGTACTCGGTTGTAGTTTTTGCAAGACCGTAACGGTTCGTCAGGTGTGACTCATATGTTTGAAATTCAAGAAAATGCCTTCACAGGATGTCATCTCCCGTGAATCAGGTATAAGATTACTTTCGCAATAGTATAACAAGAGGGAATCGCGCATCGCGTGTCTTTACGTATCATTCACGGAAGCTCGTCGGACAATTTACTATGATCACATAATATAGACGTACGTCAAGTAACAGATTAGATAATGTTGCAGCAGCTTTGCGTAATAAATAAAATGATCATCTATCAGTTTTTCAAATTAGCCATCAAGTCGCTCAAGGAAAATGGCATCAAGTAAACATTCAAGATTGAAACATTGTCGATTGAAAGATTAAATTTTAATAAAATATTTAAATGTTTATTATTATACTAACGTAAATTTTTGTGTTAACAAAATATACATGGATTTTTTTTTTCGGTACTAATTCTTTGATCTTTCTATTTTGAAAAAAAATATTTGAACGTTGACTGTGTTTGTTTTTATTTTTTTTTTGTCTGTGCAATAGTGAAAGAGTGATAAATGTGAAGTGACTATCATCCAAAGAAGGATCGATAACCGCAACTATTACAGTAACAAAATTTCCAATGCTGGGATATGATACCGGACAATTAGTTGGAAATTAAATTATTTTGATATTCTTTGACGTGAAAATATTGATAAAGTAATTTAAGATAATTGATGTCTCGACGAAATCAAGAATAATCTACATTTCTTCAAATGCTCACGAACTTACGAGACAACCTGTAAAAAATATTATTAAATGTCTTTCTAAATGTTATCATGTGTGAAATATTATTCATAAATTTTATTAGTTAATACATATTTTAATATCTTGCACTTCTTAATCAGCACAATTTGATGCATAACAAAATGACGCTTTAATTAAAATGAACTTAAATATATAATATAATTATATATATATATTAAGTATAATTATAGCTTTAAATCAATTCATTTAAAGCTATATTGATTAATGTAAATATTGAAATTGAGATTTTCAACATTCGGAGTTAAAACATTTTTCCTTTAACAAGGAATTATTGAAAAATTGTTGGTTCAAGATTAAGCTAAATTTAAGCAAATTAAATTATTTCAAACAAACAAACGGTATGGAAAAAAATTAAGAGCAACTAATATAAACACGAAGTATTTTTCTTTTTAGTATAGTTATTTTTACTTCTTAAAATTACAAGTAAATGATCTGTTTTATTACCTTTTTCTGACATTTAAATAATTTAATTTCAAAATTTATACGGTACCAAAGTTCTTGTTTCAAAATTAATGAAAATGCAATATTGTTCGAGATAATTTCTAAAGGAAAATAGCGTGTCGATTCACGACTACCCATAAGTTCATCAGTAAGTCTAGAATAATTGTTACCTCAGAAGTCGTAAATCTGTTAAGTGCTTCCATTACGTGTACAATAACGATGCTCGAACTTGTTTTTGAGGAATGATTATCCAAGTATCGTCTAAACCATGTATTGTTTTGTCATTAAACAATAAAACTTGTTAATTCAAATGTTCCTTAATTACGTCAAATTTTTGCATTTAATAATCTTACTGAAATTATACAACAAATTATAAGATGAAAAGTTCTGTTCTCTTCTTAAAGTGGAAATATCATTTGCAAAATAATCACAAAATTACACAATTATGTAAATGTGCGTGTATTTTAAAACGATTCATTAATAAAATTTGTTTAATTGTAATATATGTAAGGTCATGAAAAATATTTGTTAAACGATTTGTAATTCCAATATTTTCCCTTCCAAAGTTACGGTGGACTCGTTATTGTTTTGTACGCGTATAAAGGAAACGTAAAAATTTCATGCTTCCGTTTTTTGCGCTGCTTACGAAGCATAAACTTAAAAGCAAAAAATGCTGTATTTGTATAGAATTTTGCCTTAAATTTATAGTCAGCTACCTCGTAAGGGAGCAAAAGGGAGAAAACGGAAGCGTAAGACCTCTGCGTTTTCGGTTTACGCGAGCAAAAAATACGATGAATTCACCTTTGCTCGAAATCTCATTCAAAAAACAAAAAAGCAAAAGCTTTAGCCAAATTTAGCGTTGATCGCATTTTATGGTTCTTGATATCTCCGACTCTTTCAACCTTAAAATGTTCGTTGCAAAGATAATTAACAGTAAAAGCGAACGTAGATTTATCACAAGATCTGCTATTGGGGAAAAACCATCTAATTTTTCTGGGTTTGTATTCCGAATAATAGTCTTTCACAAAAAAACGGAAAAGTAATATTTTCGATATCAGAATGTTAATCATTGTGATTCTAGTTATTAGAGAACTCGGAGTCGCTTTTAATCTCGATCTGCGCAATTTCCTTTTTCATCGTAAATCGTTATTCATACTGGACCAGAATCTCGATAAATCGCGAATAATCACACGATTTAAAGGCCGATTTCCATACCGCGCTCGGGACTAAAATTATCGCTTCTAAACCAAACCCCGTCGTTTCCTCTCTCATGGCGACTGAACGTAACAAGGCCGCGAGGCAAAATAATATGCATGGCGTGTCCCTGAGAACAAGGCGTTTCTCCTTTTCAAGACCAACGATCCTCGACGATTATGCAGGTAATACGCGACCGGATACACGTCGTACGTTTAAAGATCGTGGAATTTCGCCATAATAACTTCCGGTCCCGCGAGCGAACGTTGCGCGGTGCCTTCCTCAAGTGCGTGCGTATTACACACGAGGCGTTTTATCATATACGAGCGAGCGCCTGGATGAGCAAGACTCTTCAACGTCAACGCTACGAATACGAGTTAATCAGCTCCATTGCCTTCGGCTAAATTACTATTACAATTTTATTTACGCGATTCACCCATGTGCGACTCCAGTTATTATGTTCAAGTGCTGATAGTTTTAAGCTATTGGTCAATTTATTGTTGAAAAATAAACTATATTGTCATTTCCACAGCTTTGCGCAGGTTACGAATCCGTACATTTTCATATTTAATTCAATAACAATGACATTTTATACGATTTTTAATATTAATATAAAGTCTATTTAAGTATTCATAGACTTAATTTTATTAGTTAATGTATCGTACACTGTATGATAAAATGGCGTATTGAGAGACATTACTTTTTATGTGTAACTTATTCAATAATTTTGAAAGAGTATTTCTTACGATTTGAAATTTTAGTACAGGGCAAAAATTGAATTTTTTTCATCGAATGAAATGTATATACTTGTAACCAAAATCTTTAATAAATATGATAAAATAATATATTTATAAAGATATTAATTTAATACATTATGTAATGTTACAAATGTATATAAATATATGCATTATAATTTTCATTATGCATCGCTACATATTATAACATTCATTTCAAAATTCAAGCTCCTAATTTGCCAATGCGATATCTCATAAAATTTCAAAAACATTTTTATGAATTCAGTATGCTAATAAATTACGGTTATGTTTATTTAATTAATTTCATTTAATGCCTTATTTCATGCAAATGGTTTACTGGTAATATTGAATATAGATTGCATGTTGAAATTTAATTTAGAAATAATTGAATTCATTTTCTAAAATCAATGCAGTAAATTTTAATTTAGAACTCATGATAGATTGTTTTCAATAGTTATTATGTTAATTAAATGTAAACG
>JABFOX010001500.1:0-12879 GCA_022817665.1 Axea sp. ZL-2020
ATAATTTCTAATTTAAAAAGATGTAAATACAACCGAATCTTATATGTAAATACTTTAAGTAATTATAGTTGTACATAGTATATAATGTGAATTAAAAATGTTTTGTTTTATTTTCAATAAATTGCTCACATTATTTCGTCTAAATTGTAACTAATATATTTATTTATTTATTTAACTAAAATAAGTAAATTAAACATCTGTTTTAACATTGCTTCATTTTTTTACCAAAGTGTATTACCGTTTATAAATTTGTAAATTTACTTCTTATTAAATTAAATTTATCTTTGAATATTTATGCACTATGAGCATATTTATTGTTTATTGTTTGCATCGCATTTGTTTTTATTATATATTTTTAATGTTTATATTCATATAATGAAATGTCATTATTTTTAAAATTATGATTAAATATATTTATTTATAATACATTACAAAGTTATCATGATTTAATTGAAAGTTATCATGATTTTTAATCACAATGCTACTTTTGACAGTGACATTTTAATGTGAATGTGAATGTTAATATTTTATTTTGTTAACATACAACTTTACATTTTTATTTATTGCGTTTATCATCCAGTCATGAAATTAAATGTTCAAACAATAAACATTTTAACATCTAGTTCTAATTAAGAAAAAGTGTATTAAATTAAGAAATAAGTTTATTAACATATATTATACTAATGAATAATATTAATAATATTAATTACAAAATATTTCCTTGATCGATCTAAACATTTTTACTCGATCGATCTTACATTTTTTTAGAAAGATTCACTTTCAGGTAAATAAATTCTGCAAAAGATAAATCACATGTACACTTTAATTGCATTTGACTTGTAATAATAATATTTTATATTATAATTTTTATATAAATAATTTATCTCAATAGATTTAAAAATTGTATTATGTGAAATGAATGAAATAAGATATTGTTACACATAACTTTTTATGTTCCTAATTTTCCTGAACATTTTTGAATAACAAAAATATATATATACGTAATAACAAAGTTTCAAAAATATAATTAATTTAATTTTAATAAGTTTTCATTTATTTATAATAATGCTTTCTAACATACACCTATAATGTTTAGTTTATTTCATTTATTACGAATGCTTATTATTATAAATTAAAGTATACCTTGTGTATAACACAATAATTATAAAATTGAAATTTTGTCAGTTAATGTGCTTAAATCATGCATGGCTATATATTACTTCTAGGCTATTTTGAGCAACAACCATTTCTGGTTGTCAATTGTGTAATTTGCCCAAAAATTTATGTAAATTATTAAATGTAACTATGTGAAACAGAATAATTATATTTTTTCTTGAAATATGTTCATCAATTAAGTTACATATCACCATTAAAATAAAATTTGTAGGAATATAAATACGTTATTTAACTCATATTAAATTTATGTTATGTGTATAATTGTTAGAATTAAGGTTTAACACTATGTCTACATTATTTATTTATGTAAAACGTTTACTATGATGAACATCTTAGCTTCACATTTTGATCACAATTTGTTGTGAGAATTTCTGTTGAGAATTTTAAACTAATTAGGTTATATTTATAATATATTATGAAGCAATTTATAATATATAATATATTATGAAGCAATAGTAAATTAATTAATAATTACTAATATAAAATAAAATAACAGTTAATAAATAAATAAAAACTGGATATAAAACTAGATTATACAATAAATTATTATTGTATTAAATTCAATTAAAATCAAATTGGATATATCAACAAATTAAATAATAAAATATAATTCGATGATATAAACCCATTAAGTTACAATTCAAGAAATTAAATTAAGGTGTTATGCTTAAAAAAAGAGAACACAGTGAATGGCCTAAATAATCATAAAGTTGTCTTCGGGAGATTCTAAAAAATCGGAAAATGAGGTGTGAAAAATCTTCCGTTAACTAATAAAATTTGACCATTTAAAAAATATGTAAATTCTTTAGGACCTCAATTCACGAAAACAATTTTTTTCGTTCAAAGAGGAAAAGCTATTTAAAATCAATTTTCTATTCTCTTCTTTTCAAAATTATTTCGTAAAAAATGGAACTACTCTTTTTTTTTAATTTTGAAAAAAATCAGCTTTCAATATTGTTATTAATTCAGTTTTGAGAATATTCTCGATGTTTGAAAATGAATATTTATATAATTATAAATATTATGAAAAAAAAAATGCCTTTCGGTTTCCTATATATCAAATATTAATATGAATGTATAATAATTTTTTATTTACATTGTATTAAATGCATTATACTTTAAAATAAGAAGTGAATATATGTATTCGTCAAATATAATATTTTTACATAGGAAGTAATAATAAATTGAAAGCAAAAGGATGGTCAAAGACGCTACTTGGTTGAGACAGACAAACAATTATGTCTTAATCTCATAATTTATACGACAAATTTTTTCCAGCTTAGGATTCGTCGGGCCCATATTTTGTTGTTGTCATCCTCTCTTCTTTTCTATCCTAGGTAATTAATTATCCATCCCACCAACACGGATAACTAACAATATTCCTTTTTTTCTACGTAGGTTGCGGGCGGGCTTCTTCTCTTCAGTTGGGGGGTTCAGGAAAGGTTTCACTTGCGGAAAATGCATCGCACGAAACAGAACACCTTCCCAACAAGAGGTATAATGAACTTGTCCGTTCAGGACACGGAGCGGGGGGCCGGCTTGGTCCTTCGCTCAGAATAGAAGGAGAGAGGGTTTCTCATGCAACTAAAATGTGGCTTTGACACGAACGCTTCCCGGCTGGTCAAATTATCATCGCTGTTCTTTGCGCAGTATCTCACTCAGAACGTTTCCCAGGTAACACCGGACAACCCGATTATAAGCGTATAGTGAATGCTTAAGTATTACATATACCCGCAAAATATCACTTATGAGAAAAATATGAACAATTTGGTTTACGTGTTATTTTTCTTTAATGTGATATGCAATTTATTTTCAGTCAATTCATTGCATTTTTAAACACTTTACTTTTTATTTTTATTAATAAATTATGTAAGTAATTAATATATTTTTTAATAAAACGGTTCAAAAATCGTTAATTTCTTCAATGTACATGTATAAAAGACATCTTGTGTTCATTGGGTAAAGTTCTTCTATAGTGTGAGGATCAGTAAAGTAGATATTTTTATCGGTAAAACATGAACTTGTTATATTTGAATTGCATATATGCATCGATATTATGTTATGAGCTATTTATTATATTTTTAAATAAGTAAGAATAATAATTGTAAATTTTATGAAATTATAAAGTATATTCATTAGAAATCTGTTAGATTCGTATCATCGCTCAGTTGTACTTTGCTTCATTTTTACATTTCTCTTTTGATGGTATTCGACTATGCACCAATATGTAGGGGATATCACATCCAGGGATAGAAATATAATGGAGTAGTGAGCTACATTATAGTAGACTTATCGACCATCGGTATATAATATTTGTACTTTTCCAATTGTTTATAATTCTAACAATTAAAATTATAAAATTTACTTACAAAATTATAATATTTTTGCTTAATTATTATTGAACACTAAAGACTCAATTTTTGAAAAATAATGGAAAAAGTTAGTTTCATATTCTTACAAATTGGTACATTATCAACATATGCGACATTTTCATGATGTGGCTTTTGATATGGTTCGTTTATTTCTGCTACCAATACAACCCATGTGATAATGTTTCACAAGTCTTATCAATCGTAAATCTAAATGCAAATGAAATGGAAGTTACCCGTATACATATTAAATACGCGCAATTGGTAATGTGTACGTTATGCTTTGTTATATAATTTAATTAAATAAATTATTATTAATTAATTATTAAATAAGTTTATTTCATAGATTCAGAAATATATAATATTTTATTGTACAAAGAATATAATAATGAGTAATTTCAAAAGTAGTCGAATATTTTTGATTTTTCAAAAATATTCATACAAGATAACAAATTATTGAATGAGGCGTTCAATAAATCCTTAGAAAATGCACTATTGGAGTTCGTAGTATTGGAAGAACTTTCATTGTAGTAAGCGTCATTTATCACTAGATTGCAATTTTCAGATTTTTGTGTATCACATGGATAAATTGAAAAAGATAAAAATGACCTAAAATTAATTTGCCCATGTGACTATTTTTCTCAAGCCAAGTGTATATTAAGTAATATTCTAAAGGTATTATTTTGATATTCTATTATTAAAATAATATTTATGTGATATTTTTCGAATACTATTACTTGTAGAGAGTTGATATAAATATTTAGTTACTATACATTACCAAAAATTGGTGCAAAATATTATTTATCAGTAATGTATCAGTGATAATGTTTAGAAATATAATGACAAAAATAAAACTGAAAAGAAGTGAATCTAAGTTCTTCAATATCACAAGTCTTTGAACTTAACTACACAACTATTGTAACTTTAATAAATGAATATATTTTTATGCAAAGTATAATTCTGTAAGAAGAAAATCTACATAGCCTTCATAACAACACGAATATATTAAAAGTTATAATCCATTGGGTTATGTTTGTAGGAAATACAAAGTCAGTACGTTGAGGGATAAATAGATAACAAATAATGAAGAAAGGAAGATATAGCTTTGGCCATATTCAGTCATCTTATTATGAATATAACAGAGATAGTGATTATACTGATAACAGTGAAGCGACATGTATTATGTACAAAACTAAATTAAATGTTTCTATATCAATGCTGCAAAAGATGTTAATTAATTTCACTAGAATTTTAAGGTTTTAGATAAGAAGTTTAAGTATGTAAGCAAAGAATTCCAAACTATTGCTCAAACTAAATTAAAAAAGGTGTATTAGATAAATAACAAATGTGAATGTTATTCAAGGATTCAACATTTGTCATTAAAATAAGAAACGTTGAAAAGAAAGCATCAATAAGTTTTTTGGTTTAGAAAATAAAATAAAAATTTGGTTTGGACTTTCTCTTCAAAATTGAACGTTTCTCTATTTCAAAAGTTTTGTAAGGAAAGAAAAGATGGTGATATTCCGGGTCAAGGTCCAGGGAGTAAGGCAAATGTAGTAAAATAGACCATCTAAACTCAAGAATATTTTCTTAAATCACCTTCGTTGTATATGGTCGCGCATTGACGTAAAAAAATGATGTTTTTGTAATAGACAAGTTAAAGACACTTTTCATGGAATTTCTCTTCTAATCTTTGCATTTTTCGGATCTGGTAGGGGTGGTTGATTATTATCAAGTCATTGTTTTTTGAGGACAATATTTTCCTAAGTAACTCATTTTTTATTATTTGTTACAATGCTGTTTAAAAAAGGCTCGATTTTTACCCGTTAGAGAAAACTTTTGGCGGTAAACGTGTAATCTTTATTTCGTTCATTGAAATTGTAAGGTAGTCATACTCCAAATTTGCTGACTTTCTATAATTTCTCCAAATGGTGGTAAAATTGTCATGTATTCAACCTTTTTGCTATACCTCCTGTTGATTGACATGGATTTTGCTCCAATATTTCCATTAAAAGATTTTCGTCAAAGTCAGAAGGACGTCCCGCACTCGGTTTGTGCTTTAAGATTATATCTTTAGAATGGAATGTTATAAACCAATTTCGAACTGCTTGATCAGTTATTAGTTTTTCATTATATATTCTTTAGCACTATTGTCTTGTTTAAATTCCCAAAACATTTCATGACGAATATGGACTTTTTTACTCTCCATTTTAGAAGTTAAGACAAACAATTTAACCGAACGTGGCTCATACTAAATAGTTGAAAAAAAATTACTTGAATCCTCATCTACCTAGTAAAAACAAAAACTTGTTATCAGAGTAACTCATAGTGGGTAGTTATGAAACATAAATTCTGCCTAGTTGCATCGGACCTTACTTATGAGTTGACCTAATGTTATATTTCTCGGCTTTTGACGGAGCTAATTTAAGACTTTTTTAGCGGTTTGTCTCTTCAAAACAAATTTGTTACGTGTTCTTCACAATAATCTTTGCGTTTCATTATTTTTTAATTTAAAACTGTGTATATAAAAAGAAAACTTTAAAAACGGAATATAAAATATGAACGTTCTTTACACGTGAAATAGTAAAGTATAGACTAATTACAGTACAAAAAATGACACTCTGCTTTATTTCATTTTATATTATATATAAATGCATAGAAAAATGTGTTAAAATAAATAAATAAAAAAAAAAAAACAATTTGAGCTGCTGGGATCGGCTCCGATAGAATACTTGAGCGTGCACCTATCTTTCTCAGTGCATTATACTAATTCGTAAAACTCGCTGTAATTTTGTCAATTATTCGAATTTTTAATTGTGGGTATGACTGAAAATTCTTAATACTATGTAATTTTAAAATATCCAACAAAAAATTAATTGTTTAAGGGTAAAACTTTATTCTATTTAAAATTTCATTGAAAAACATATGACTGATGCCATATTTCTGTAGTGTATTGAAATAAATTGAATCCGTAATGAACTGAAATATTGAAATATATTGAAATAAATACTTAGGATATTTTTCCATAGAATCCGAAGAGAGTCTTTGACGTTCACGAAGGAAACGGTAGTTAATTTTTGCATCATTTGGTAGTTTTTATAAAAATAGTAAACATACATTTTCCAACCATTCATCAGATTTATTAACAATTTGTTGAATTCTACAAACATCTGATTACCAATTTTGAGTGCGGTTTCTGTTTCTGTCGAATATTTAATTTTGAATGACTTGAAATTTGTGTGGAAGACTTCTTTTAGGCGTTCTTTGAAAATATTTCAGTTAAACAATTTATTGCTCCAAAGAGCTAATTCTTTGCGCTATCTCCAATGCTTTAACTCAACCGACAAAAGTCTCAGATATTAGTTTCTTATACCGTTTTATGTATACAATGTAGATTAAGGGTTGCTTCCTTTGTGCTTGTAGAGATATGAGCGATCTGTTTTTCGCGGTGAGACCTTTTACTATTTCAAAATATAAGACTCTAAAGTTTAAAAAAAAAAATCATTGTATTTGAGCAATGATATTAAAAATTTAAATCAAAAGCGTAATTCATCTCACTAAGAATCTCCAAACTACTGCCGCTGGTCACTTTATTTATTACATAACATACTCATGTTATTCGACTGAATAATCAAGGCATTCATCAGATCGATGATATTATAGTAATTTTTGGATAACAAGTCAAAACCTATTGTTTTGCTTTGAATCATCGTATCTGATATGCCCTATTGAACATCTTTATATAAGATTTACTAATATTTGTGAATTTGCTTCAATTTTATAAATTTAAATTTATATTATGTCTTTTTTACACTCAACTGTATACAACAGTTTGACACATGTATTGTGTAACTTAATTTCTGTAGATTACACTTTCAACAGTAAATCATAATTAATTAAATTTTTATAAAAAATATGCAACAATTTGATAAATCCTAGTGAATATTACAACATAGAATATATGATTTCTTCATTTAATTGTTTACAATGTAGAGTAACCATCTTTTTATAAAGATTAAAAAGAAAAAAATATAAAAAAATAAAGATTAAATTCAGTAAAATACTGATAAATAAATTGTATTTTTTTAAATTATATTCTAATGTTTATTACTTATAATAAAATAAGTGAGAATAAAGTAAGAAATGAAGTGTTTTATATAACAAATTATTTTGTACAAAAATTATTTTAATATTCGTCTTCTTTTTTTTTTGCATTGGTAATGTATAGTTATTTAAAAATAAAAATTGTTAATTGTTTTTTACAGATATATTATTTACGTATCAACAATTTTAAAATTGACGATGTTTGTGAAAATATGATTTTTCTTTCTGCACATTGCTTTATGTATGTTATAGAATATTTCTATTTTACCTTCAGGAAAAGAGTTTGTAATATAAGAATTAATTTTTATATTATATTTTTAGATATTTTTTATTATTGATAAACTATAGATTTATTTTTGTGCTCAATGATAATTTAACAATACTAGTTTTAATTGTTTTGTAATATTGTTTAAAAATACAAACTCATTGAAATTCACAGTTGATTCTCTCTTGCTTTTAATGTTGAAAGAGCGTGTAAATTTAATTGTCCTACAGCATTTAAACTTATCATTCGTCTATGTCATCACATTTTTTCAACTAATTTATTTTAATTTTTTTTTTAATATGGAGATACATAGCGTTAGATAGGTGATGTTTTCCATTAACTTTTCCCATTTGCATGATTGATATGAATTGAAAATCTAATATATTTCGTTTATATGCGTAAAATTACAAAAAAGTTTTAAAACTTCAACATTATACAAATGCTCAAATAATATATTTTATTTTGAAAGAGAAGGCTCTTTTTACAATATTTGTAAAAATACAAAACACAAAAAGACATGGCACACAAACACAGAAAACAATGAAAATGAGAAATTGCTAAATCTGATAATATAGGTAAAGATTTATATAAAGTCAAATGAACAAAGTACCTAATAATCAGTTTATAATTTTAAATTTAATTTTCAAACCGGTCATTTGACCGGACTTGGTACAGTCATGGTTAAAAAAATTTCGAAACTTTTAATGTTAAACAATACTTGGAAGTATTGAACAAGATTGATAATGAAGAATTAGATGAAAATCCATGTTAAACCAAATAGGAATTTGAAAAAGTTTTGGGTACGATAAAATGATCCATTTCTGTTCATTTATAAAAACTGGAGTGAATTCAAATAATTCTTTATCACGTTTCACATGTGTTTAATAATAGGAATAAATAAAGGCGTAGCGATGCGACTAGTTGTTTGCTTTTCCGATTAAGCCGGAAAGATCTTTTACATACAATCATGATAATTTAATTCTAGCCTAAAAGGAAAAAGTAATTCATCTTTGATTTAGGCTGGGAAGTTCTTGCTCATGCAGTTCACTTGACAGAACTTGCCTTATCACATCTCCTGTTTTGTTTACTATATCATTTCGTTGATTTACACTTCCGTATCCTACAAGAAGTCGTTAAAAGAATTAATGATTTTATCAATTTAAAACCGCTATTCTTTTCATAAAAACATTCGTTAGCTGCTTGACAGATGATGGAAATATAAGGAAACTAAATTTGTTATTTAAAGTGTAAATAAAACTTTTATAAAACCAGAAAACAGTTATTCATAATAATTTTATACGGCAAGATTTTTTTTAAATTTGTTGAAAATTTATTTAAACTAAAATATTTTATGTTACCATAAAACTTATAAATCCAAATAATTCTAAACTAAATAAAATTATACTCTCTTCTGTTATTATAATTATTGTTGTTAAATTCTTTTATAGGATATAAAATATATTATTGTTTCTTCATTCTTTATCCATCAAGTTATGCTGATACTCTTATTATACAAATACATTAAAAAGAGAGTCTGCATTTTTTTCAGCTTCAAACATGTCATAAAAGCATATGAATTCTAGTCTTTGGGAATCAAAATTTGTTAAATTCATGAACATTTTAACCATGAGATTCAGTATAAAATAATAAGTACGAAATAACTAGAAATCGAATTTTTAAACTTGTGTAAGAATGAATAATTGGGTTTTAGAAATATGAGATAAGTAGTTTCCATATAATGTAAAACATAAGGTGCTACTAAAGATAAATGTTAATAATTGAAATGTTGATTTTCAGTTGAAAATAAGAAAAACGATATGAACATTTATTTATACTCATAATTCCTTATCTATTTTCCTATCTATATGGATACAATTTTTTAATTTCCTATCTATATTTTAAAATTTTTTAAAATCTGTGGGGTAAAGTCAAAAATCGATGGTTTGATCTTTATCAGGAAAGATAAAATTACCAATACTCTGTAATAGTATCAGTACTCTTACAGTATTAAATTAAAAAATAATGACAAATATCCTTTGAGTGCTTGTCAAAAACTGATCATTTCAATGCGTATCCGGAGATACTGTGGGTCATTGTAAATTGTGGGACTCTTATACAGTATGTATAAAAGGTCTATTTTGTTATATTTGGAGATATTGAATTCTGTGGAAATATTCGAGTTTCATCATATGACAATTATTTTGGTAAGAGAGCAGAATGTTTCAGATTCTTTCATTTAGAGTCCCGAATATTATTCTACTATACTAGTTCTTAAATATGCTGCAGCTTATACATGAGGTGTCTAATAAATTGTTAGCAAATTCAAGCTATGGCATTTGTACATCAAAAAAGCATTAAATTATTGAAAGTTTGTCGTAGTTTCAGATACTGTTGAAGAATTTATATCAATTGTTCATCATGTCCGCAGATGCCCATTTATTCGTAAATAAACCAGAACAAAATAATAGGCAGTTTATATCAAAGAAAATGCCATAAATAAAATAATAAAAAAATAATTGAAAGGAAAATAATTTAAAATTTGTAATAATAAAATGATTCAGAATTTTACTGATATTGGAAAGATATAATGATATTTTAACGATCTTATGCTAGTTCATCTAAAATTTAATCAATAAAAGTGTATCGTAAACGGTTTTATTTTCGAGTCAATTTTTGAATCATTAATAAATGTACAAGAACTAGTAATTATTTTTGTTACGATAATTATCTAATATCATTGAGTGCATTTCCTAGTTTTTCTGAATGTTACCTCATTAATATAATTTTGCCATTTAATGTAGATAAAAAAATTGCATGACGAAATAAATAATGATTGGATATGTACAAAAAACAAATATGAACGACGAAGTTTATATATTTGTACAGTAAATAGTAGGCACATTGTGTGGAAAAGAACAAGTAAATATAGTTTTTGTAAATTATATATCAAATATACGTATGAATATTAAAGAATAGTTTGTGTGACGAATACGGGCTACGTCAGACTTGAATCAATATAAATTAGGATATTTATAAAAGATTTGAACCGGTTGTAAAAAAATTTTCATATTTTAATAAATGCGCTTTACCAGAAATAATTAAATTATAAAAGTTCCGGACATAAAGTAATACAAATAAATAATAGATTAATTGCTTAAAAATACTTAATAAAATCTGTAAACCAAGATACACACGTTTATTAATGTCTTATTTCATTCAATTTATGAACTGAACGTTTATGCTTTTTTTCAGTGTTGACTTCTTAATTTTAAATTGTCATTATTTATTTTATTTTAATAACAAAGGATATATTTATTTATACAAAATAAACGGTGTTAGCCCTTTACATAATTTAAGGAATTATTTTAAGAAAACATATACTTTTATAACAAATTCTTTATATATGTTACTTATTTTATTTTATACAAACAATGTCTTGAAAACTGTCAACGATATAAAATACATAATTTAATATACTCAAATTCATGATCCTAAAATTCTAATGGTCTATTATCGGTGTGCAAGATATCGTGTATTTATTATTATGAATACAATTATATTTATTAAATAAATAATAATTTGTAGTATTAACCCCAGCCAACCTAACCTGACCTTAGTGATCTTACTAGATTAATTATTATTGACTTCACATTAAACTTTCTACTTGACCACTGACATATTATAACTTGAAGGAACTGATATTATCCATAGAGTAAGATATTAGAACACTTGTTCTATGTGTTGTAGACTTGACATTAATCGTGTGATTCGCTAAATTTGATAAAATTATGATTGCAATCACTATTGAACACATTATTGGTATAATAACGAATGAAATTTTTATTATCATACAAATCAGTGCTTATTTATAATGGTAACTGTTGATGTGACAATGACTATATATTATCGAACAGCCATTGCCATGACTAAACAGACTGTTAATTATTTTTTATTAGTGTATGATAAAGTTCATGTGGAACCAAACCTTTATATTAAATGTATAATTAAACACACATTAGTTTTCTTATGCTTATTTCATTTTATTGACAACGTTTCGACTATTCTACATAGTCCTTTTCCAGTCTTCAAAAAAAATGTCAATATTATAAATGAAAACGCTTTTTATTAGAAAATTAACAACGGGATTTTTAATGAGCTAAATTATTTTATTCAAGAATAGTATCGCATTTAGCAAATTATGTTAAGTTTACAATATACGAGTATTCAATTTAAATTACAATTTTTGTCGGTTACTATTACATAAATGGACAAGTTAATAGCTTTTGTTTACGTCAAACATTTTTCTCGAGCCATTGCATAGGTTTTTGTCAAGAAATTATTTGTATGAAACTGTAAAATAATTGATTATATTATAATTACAAAGCTTTGATATGGTAGTGCTGCTAATATATAATAACGTGTCTTGTTTATATATATATACACATATACATATACACATACACATAAACAAGACACGTAAAAAACACCAGATTTCAAAAAATATTTTAATTTATGAATAATTAAGAATTAAAATTATGGCCCAAATAATTAAGCAGGTTTCCGAATTATATTACACTAATTTTCATATTTTTTTAATAAAGATCACGATACTTATTGGTCAAATTATCAGTATCTGTTCATCCTATCAATTCATTTTTTCTGTTCAGTATATTAGTCATTTCGTTAATCAATCTTATTTTATAATTTGGTTCAATATCTATAATTTTGACATTTTCGTAGTTAATTTTATGTTCTTTGTTGATACTATGTTTATTTAACGATGTACGTTTATTATTATGCGATCTAGTTTAATATTATACTTATTCTCATAAATGCATTTTTTAAAATATAATTTAGTTTGACCAATACACACCAAGTTACAATTACTACATATAATATTATAAATTATATTACAATTATTCCCTATCTTTCATTTTGTCAAATAACAAATTATTCTTTTTCTTA